>JAGDQP010002144.1:36006-77429 GCA_022664845.1 Lepisma saccharinum
TTCTTATTTAAATAGTTTGTACAAGAAGGAAGAGGAAAAGGGCTTAATTTGATTTTGTAAGATAAAGGTAGCAGGAGCAGGAGAGGTTAATTAAAAATTCACTTTTTGTAGTCGGTACGGGATTGGCTGGGAACTTCTGATAAGAGCCAATCAGGAACCATGGAACTGTCTCACTGAAGGTTGTGTTGTGTATATGATTTAGTGTGTCTGAGGAAGCCGAGTGTTTTGGTAGTCGGCGAAAACGTTTACAAAAATTTTAATTTTTTAAAATAAATTGTAGTGCTATTGTAAATTTCCCATTCTTTCGGCTTCTGTTGTAGTAAAACTGCTAGTCATAGTGAACTTTACTTTTGGCATTTTGTTGGACCACTTCGTATTTTGATTTCGTGTTCATGTTTCTGATCTAACATATATGATCTCTTCTTTTTCCAACTTTGACCCTTTATATCTCCCGAAGTTAGCGACACTGAGCATTAATTTGGTATCATTCGACGTATTTTGTTTTGCAGATTTATTTTCAATTAGCAGTTTTCGTAGTGTCCCCCTCCCGTAGATGACAGGTTACCTGCATACGTTTTTCATTTTCTGCTAGTTCAAGTATTTGGGGTGTCCAGCGTTAGTAAAACGTCATGTATATATCTTCAGAAATATTGTGAAATCCCCTACTTTGAGGAATCCCATGCGCACCCATTCTGGAATTTTGAAATATGCATTTTTAAATAGAGCAGATGTAAAGTTTATGACGGAAACATGCTGCATCAACTCGATTGTTCGCGGTGTTAGAAATATGAAACTCTAAAGTTCATTTTCCCAAGCTTTCGGCATCCTGTAGCTCCGACACCATGAACATTTCGAAAATTTGTTAGAGGAACTTTCGTCTTGATTTCCTCCACATATTTATTAATTTAGAGTGCAGTCGTCCTGCTGGTGTCAAAAATAAAAACTTGCTCAGGTGGTGACAGCATCAACGGCGCATCAGCACATTAAACCTGAGTTACGTGCAATGCGTCACTGCTGCTTTTCTAAACTAAAATTACCTTTCCGATTCACATCGCACCCATTCTATATTTATGTTGTGTTAAAGTATTATATTTAAGTAATTTGCGATTCAATGTTTTTTTTATATTGATGTTAATTTGTTAATTCTACAAAATAACAATTTTAACGACTGTGTTTGATATTTGCAAGTAGTGATTTGTGTGTACATGTGTTTCGTACCTACTGTTAAACCGTTGTCCCATTAACGATAGTTGTTAGTGATGAAAGGGAGTTATTGAAAAGCTAGCTACATTACAATTAACAAGAAATTTCGAAGAAATGAAAACTATGAAAGCGAAATATAGACGAAATTTGCTCATGATAAACAGAAATATAAAGAACGAATTATATTACCGATAGAAATCATTCATTCTTTGCTGATGCGTGTTCCGTGTGTTAAGTAAAAAGACTTGTCTCAAATTGTCTGGCTCTCATTTCATGTGTGGTAGCTTTGTCTTGGATTCTATGCTTGGTGCTCTTCCAACGTTTGCTATTTCTGGTTTGAGATCGGAGGTGAACAACCAGACATATGAATCCAAGCTTGGCAACACCTACTCTCTCATTCCCTGCCTTATTTCTGCCCTTGACCTATGTTTTCATAAAGTTTTGGCGTTTTCCTTGAGCGTTCCGAATTTACGAAAGAATGTAGGTCAGTTTGTTCTGTAATTATTACGCATGTACTTTTAACAGCTTGTTTGAGTTTACTTTCCTACCAGTCGAAAAAATAATTCGTTCCGCGAGCATATACATTTGTAAGTCTGTTTACGTTTTCCATATACATACTAGCTTGGATAAGTAATAAGATATTTTTAATTTGATTGCATTACCAGGCTTAGAACTTCAGTGAGACTATCAAAAAGTGTGTTTCAGAGTAGTAGAAAATAACATATCTGTCGAAATTCCAAAGAATACTTGAAATTTTTTGGAACGTAAGTTGGTAAAGTGTAGGATTTCGTTCCTGTTACCAGTCGATCTTCAAAATATTTCAGGATATTCTAAAACTATAAAGTTACTTTTTGTATGATAAATTGATAGTGTGATTAACTGTATTAGTTGAAATACTGTAACTGATGTTCGTGAGTTAGAAAGATTTAAATATATATATTATTATATTCCTGTGATTCAGCCCCGGCGCTCAAGTGGTTACGATTACTGATTTCAGTTAAGCCCTCGGGTTCGAAGCCAAATCTCATTCACGCTGGCCATCCTGTCTGAGCCTCCAGGATGGTGGTATTCTCGGGATAGGCAAGGTAGACAGTATATATCGAAAATTTTAGATAAATGTATTTAATTACTTTTGTATTCATTGCAAATGAACTTTGATTTGATTTTGGCTTTCATCACAAAAATATCAGTCATTTGTTCCCTTTTGTAGGAAACGGCCTATAATTAATAATAATAGTATGTTATAAAACTACAACATTCAAAAGTACTATAAACACTTTCCAAAATAGATGCGTCCTTTCGTTCACACGTTGCTGAAAATAGCAAAGCGGTACAAGTGGAAAAGTGTTAAGTGGGCCTTCCCGAGTATAACCAAGAAAATCACAAAAAGTCCTGGTCTGAGTTTTCCACTATTTTGGAAGAATAACCCGCCATCTTGAATAGCACACTTGCGATTATTTTAATATGCATAACTCCTAAACCACTCAACTTATAAGTTTCGTTCTTTTTTTCATTGTAATTTCAGTAGAACTCTTCTGTCTGGCTGAGAAGTAGGGATGGTATCGAGACGAGACTGGAATCAGTCTCGTTCTCGTCTCGAATTTTTTAGGACAATCTTGGTCTCGTCTTGATCTGAATATTCCGGTCTTGGTCTCGGTCTCAATTATAAACCTCAGTCTCATCTCGGTTTTGAGTCTCGACACGTTAGTCTCGGTCTCGTCTCGAGAGTCAGTAGCCGTCCCTTGACTTATTTCAAATGGGTATACAGGCTTTCCGATCTCAGTACAAGAACAAGAGTATTAATATGATATTAACATGGTTTGTTACATAGTAAATTTGGGGTTTAGATTAGAAAAGATATTGTGAAATAGAAAGGAAAGCTTACAATTTTAAAGTAATATAAAGCTTTAGTTATTATATATAGAATACCAATAAGTGAGATACATGAACATATTTCTATTATGGAAACGGATCCATGCTATACCACAATTTGCGAAACTGTTGTACGTAACATTTCGGTTTTGCTATTTCTACATCATATTTAAATGGCTGAATAACTGTTACGTTGAAAATGAAAACTTACATTTTAGTTGAAATTTTCTACCAGATACATTTATAGAAATAAATGAACGTGCACTGTTAAAGATTTTCAGAAGCATTCCTGAGAAATGCTAGGCAACCATAGCTACCTGGGAATTTTCAGTAATTTGCCTAATAAAAGGCATCCATCATACAGTTCTCAGGAATGTTGGGAGCAAAGGAAAAAAAAAACAAAACAGAACTTTAAAGGAGATTTGAACACGGGTTCTTTAGACAAATATCCAGCATCGTACTGACTGATCTAAATTTCCAGTTAAAAGAAAACAGTATAGAGTGTTAGAATTATGTTGGCTGAATCCCGAAGATATAAACCAAGTTGATCCCACGACTTACGCAACATTTTAATCATTTATGTAATTGTCAGTTAGGGTTCGGAATTCTCGTTCACTCAAAATATTTCCCATTTCTACGAAAATAAGAACTGACAAAATGGCGGCAGCAAACTCTTGATCAGCGTTGCATGCACAGCTACGATAAGAAGCAGTTTTCTCATTCTGCTCATGTGCAGGACTGAAAACGGAAAACATCCAGATAACCATACGAAAAGTCTCAGGATTTTCCTCCATTACAGTTAAACAACATAAAATTCTGAGAAACTTCTGAGAATTCCTAGCAACGTTAACAAAATGTTTTAACAGTGTAGGAAATAATCAAATAGAAAGAAATTAAAAATAACATTTACCGAATCCACAGCCACACGAATTAATTAGCCTACAGTACTTGACTGATTAAAAGAATCAATTCATAGGTATGGGTTACAGTTGCACGTCCATACATTAAAGCAGAAAGAAAAGAGTGAAGTGTGTTCCCGGTTGGCGTTACTTTCAAATTGCGTATTGCGAATCCTATAAACTGAAATAAGCACATTGGTATTTCAAATAAGCTGTGTCATAGATTAAAATGTTATTCCAAAAATCCTAGCAAAGCATAGCTTAATAAGTAAAAAAATAAATAAAATAAAAATAACTTTACTGCATGTGTAACGCATACTATGTACAATCTTATATTACCTCTATGTCCTTCTGTCGACAACTTTCGACTCATGAACTAAGTTACTAGGGCTACGAATGTGGATGAGTTGTTCGAAAGGTCTTGGCGAAACTTCACCAACGACTTATAAATAATCCAAATTTGACGCTTGCTCCGCCTCACTTGAGTTAAAAAAACAAAAAAAAAACAATACTGTTTCTATCGAATGTACTGGTATGTTTACGTTATAAGTTGTGCAGAACTTCTTCTGCATAAACTAAGAAGTTCCTACAGAAAAACTTTATACAACATTAAGCACTTCAGCAACAAGTGCTGGGAAGCCTTATGCAATCGCTATGTCTGTATATCGACAACTTTCAAATCAGGAATTACGAAGATAGTTGAGATGCCGTTGAAGTGACCCGTGACTGAGCTCCGACTTACTTGTTTCCATATACGTAGAAATATATATAATGTCTGCACTCAAGTGCAGAAGAACTACAAACCAGAATGGAAGAACTGAGTAATGAGAGTTCGAAACTAGGTATTAAAATGAACTTAAGTAAAACAAAAGTCATATACAATCAACATGCTGCAAAGAAGGAAGTAAAGATTAACGAAGAGACAATAGGCATAGTTGATGAGTATGTTTACCTAGGCCAGTTCAAAACATCGAATGCCAAGTTGACTGATGAAATAAATAGAAGATGTAAAATGGTGTGGAGTTCGTTTGGAAGACTGCACTTTATTTTCAAAAGCAAACTACCAATGTGTCTGAAGCGTAAAGTTTATAATCAATGTGTCTTACCCGTGATGATGTACGGCTGCGAAACTTGGACATTGCAAAGATTGAGAGTCACACAAAGAGCAATGGGGAGATGCATGCTAGGAATAACCAGGAGGGACAAATGAATGGATTCGCGCACAAACAAAGTTAGAGAATGTAATCAAGACTGCAAAGAAGATGAAGTGGAGATGTGCCGGTCACATAGCAGACGAGCAGATGGAAGTTGGACGACAGATGTACTACGGTGGATTCCTAGAGAAAAGAAACGACCGAGACGACGTCCAAATGTAAGATGGGTAGATGAAATCAAGCGTTTTTCAGGAGCTACATGGATGAGGATATCAGCAGACCGAGATATGTGGAAAGAAAAGGGGGAGGCCTTCATCCAGTAGTGGATAGAAAACGGCTGAATATGATGATGATATATTATGTCTCCGTCTTTTCTAAGGTACCTGTTAATATTGCAAAAATCTTTCCATATTTTAAATATATAATAAGTAAATGGTGTAAGAAAAGATATATATCACAATTTAGACAGTTTGGCTTCAAGACGTATGCTTTTCAGTCTTTACGGGATCAATCTAGCAGAGGCTGATGTAAATTGGGGAGTGTCAACAGAAGTAAAAGACTATCAGCAGGGAGAAAGCATGAGGATGAAACGTCGCAGAAGAAAATAAGTGTCTGTATTTATCCGTCCCCGAAATCGGTTTTCAACACTTATATTATTATTACAAGGCAACAGAAAATAGTTTGGCATTGATAACTTGACTACTAATTCATATCTTTAAAATATAGTATAACATGTTAAATAAAATTTATCAGAAAGAAACTGTCACAAAATTTCTTCTAGTATGAAACATCATCAACAAAAGCATTAAATTATTATTATCGACATTCATGAAAAGAAAGCTTATAGTCTCGGTCTTGTCTCGATTCTCGAGGGATTAGTCTCGGTCTTGGTCTCATATCGTGTAAGTTTCAATGCAGTGTCTCGGTCTCGTCTCGATTTCTGGACCTTAGTCTTGGTCTCGGTCTTTGTCTCGAATTCGAGACGAGACCAAGACTAGTCTCGGTCTCGGTACCATGCGTACTGAGGAGCCATGAAGAAAATGGATTTTGCACTTCGGCGTCCGACTCAAAGTGCTTCCCCTTGTGGGCTAACCACGTGAAAATCTCAGGGCGATAAGTTGGGACTGTAGGGAAGGTGAGGTAGCACATCCCAGCCGATTGTCGGATTATTGTTAAAGTGTCAGTTGCTTTATGTGGCCTTGCATTGTCCTGCAAAAGAACAATGTCTCGGGTTCCAGGTAGATTGTCGATCTTCCTCCTCAAATATTCCAGTGTTTCGCAGTAGCGAGTAGCGTTCACGGTGGTATTTTTCGGCAACCAATCGATGAAGATAGGTCTACAGTGATCAAAGAAAAGGGTCAGTATAACCTTTCCATCACAGGGGCAGACCCGGACTTGGATAGTGGCGATAGAAGCGCTTTGCCTTGGACGTCCAAGTCCAAAATGCATTTTCTTCATGCGTTCTTAGCCGGGCCGAAGAGTTCTGCAGAAATGGCATTGAGAGACTAGTGTGTGTGTGTGTGGGGGGGGGGGGATGATCTGAGCAACCATGGAGAACATGCCAAATAAAAGAAATTCTTTAATCACAGTAAGTAAATTACACTCATTTGTCAAACAACCCTTATAGCTTATATACCACAAATTGGTATAACTCCTGTTTCAGCAGAAGAACTGTAAGAGGGTAAATTCACTGTCTCAAATGTGCTCTTACTGAAAAATAAAAGATATGTACATCAAGGAAATGGAATAAGAAATTGTAATCTCTTTATTTAGTAGAATAATTGCATCTCTATTTTTAAATTTCGGATGAGAGGAGAAGTTGTTGATATGATATAAAAAAACTAATTACTAGAAAAGGAAAGAAATCGTTCGTATGTTCTTTATTTGATTGTGGGAAAATATTTTAGAGGGCGAAATTATATTTTGATTCTAACGTAAAGTTTCCTTTGGAGCGATATTAACATTACTTGAAGTTGGCAATTACGGTACAGAACTAAGAACAAGAATTGTCACAAAAATGGCACTTTCTCAGAAACCCTGCACTCACACACCAGTTGAATGTTTTTAGATACCAGATTCTATTTAGTAAATTATTCAGATGATTTTGCTGTTATTATTGCTTTTAGACGTATTTCAATACCACCATGAAAGCAGCGTTGTGGTAATAGTAATATTTAGACAGAACCTTCTCGAATCTAATTAATTTTGCACTTTCTAAGCATGATTTCACGAAAGCGAGGAAATTAGTTATTTTATCTCGATTAACTTCAATCCTTGTCGAAGGTTCTCAAATTTAGAAATGTTCATCCCCACAAAGCTTTCTCGTGCAAAAATGTATGAATGACAATATAATGCTGTAAATTTTATACGTAATGTTTATTTCCGATTGCAAACGCGTTACGGAGAGGACGCTGAGACACGTATTTTATTCATTGTTTGTTACGTAAGTTTTACTAGAGGTATTCGATATTTGAAATTGAATATCGAAGTTCAATATCAATATTTAACGATATATTAAACTCAATTTCGAATCGGAATTTACATCGAACCGAAATACAAAAATATCTGACAATTTTAAAATATCAAATTACAAAAATGGATAGAATAAAAGCGAATCAAACATACTCTACAGAAATGTAGCAGAAATACATAAATGAACATCCAAAAATTGGTTGACAGTTTTAAATACAGCAGTCGACGACGGATTAACCAAATATTTAGTAGGTAGTCATGTGATTTGGAACAATCGAGCCGCAACTGCTTGCCTCAATGAGTTCTGAAAGATTCGGCACTTCGTACGAAAGGGAGAAAATAAAGTTGACAAAATGTGCATAAGCTACAGAAACATTAACGTTTTTGAAGACTATGTTGTTAGTGTTAGCTTTTATTTCCTCATTTTATGGCTTTTATTTCCTGCAGAAACAGACCCGATTATCAAAACCAACTATTTGACTTACTTTCAGACTCCCCGCCTTCTTGTAAGTCTCCGGTTCTCAGGTTTATTTCCTGTAGTGTTAGATACACTGAGTGATTGGGACTTTAAACTGAGTAGTCTGTCGTTCGGTTAGGACGTGAGCGTCAACACGTTCAAACAAAGTCAGTACATTGTGAATTCAACATTTCTTAACATTGAGTTTAATTTATTTATAGTCTTTAGGCATTTTTTGCTCAGGCCGGCATAAGTTTTGTAGAGGATGGAAAATGTATCGGTCAAAGTCTTATCTAAGATACCATCGGTGAAACAGGGGAAAACATGGAAAACCACAATCGGTCACAGGGTTCGTACCCACGTATCTACCCATTGCCGAACTGAAATCTGCGACGTTACCGCCTAGGCCACGAGAACCAGGATTGTATGCTGTTCTTTCAGAAAAGGGATAGCGTAACAGTAAGCAAAGAAAAGATAACGAAAGGCCAAGGAAAGAATGGAAATCAAGAAGCTGGTCCATTTTGTATGTCGTGACGAACTACAAAGAACAAAATAAACATGAAGAAGGAATAATCAGGATGAACAGTATAGTTTTAGAACGCGAAGCTGTAACACGAAGATTTCTGCAAACCTCGTTTTTACTACTAGTGTCTGGTATGGGTACTAAAGTGTCTTTTGTCGTGCCGGATGTCTCTTCCAGAACCCACCGAGCTACCAGGCTCTTGTCCCAGGTAAAGCACTATCTAGGTCGACTAAATACTGTATATTCTGTTAGCTTGTTTGGTCTGTTGTATTTTGAACAATGTTCACCCATGTCTTGTTTAGTGTTACAGTACTCCGTTATAACATTTGTTTAAATACGTTTCGTGCTAGTTTTAAATTTTCGTTCGGGTGTCACTATTTCAGTGTTTTGATGCGGATTTTTTTTTTATTTCGATACATCTTCAAATCAGTTCTCAAATACAAACTTCGATAGTCAGTTTGAAATGTCGAACAGCGGACCTCAAAACGACAATGAGTAGGTTCGCGGGTTCAAACCCCTCGGCCAACAGTTCTTGACTGAGCTTTCCAGGGTTTGCTCAGTCTCACCAGACGAATCACGAGAGGTACCTTAAGTAATGCCGATACTTTCTCCATCTTCTACCCCAGCGGAACGACCGATCAGGTCTATAAAAATATATTTATCTGTTGTAAAAATACAACGTATACATGTTACTACTTTAAAAAAATCGTGAAAAAATACAAATAACTACGTGAAAGTACAATAATTTAATAAGCAGTCAGTCGACATTATACATAGGAGGTATCGTCCCACTTCATCGCTTCACGAAAAGTGGGTGTGGAGTAGCAAATAACGACAATCCTTCGAATCACGTCGCGACAATCCTTCGAATTTGGGGGAGGTAAATATCCCCTTTTTGATGATAGATGTGGCTTGCCAAGTTTTAATACATTTCATATTATTTTATATTGAAATTATTTTTAATCTAATTATCTCAGCTTTTGTTTATTGTTTAACAGTTTTCCACCATCAACATCCACTCAGCTTGTCTACAGTCTTGGTATTAATATAATAATTATATCTTATTACTTAAGATTTATCATGAGAAACAGCCTCGACTCCTTGCAAGACCTTAAGCTTTGCATTCGGAAGGTTTACGGTTCGAGTTTTGCTTCAGCTATCCAGACTGAAGGCTTCTCCCTAGCTTTCTTCATGGAGTTACCTTTAAACAAGTCCATTGGACGTTTCATGCCGTCGACTGGCTTCTCTTATCCTTTTCGCTACTCTTTCACGGGCTGTACTAGAAAATTCTTCAAATATCTTGCTTTTCTGTTCATTTAAGTTATTACTACTTCTAGAGCTAATATTATGTGATTATTCTATAGTTATATTTATTATATTCTTATAGTTATTTATTATAGCTATATTTATTGTATTATATTATAATTTTATTATTATATATTGTAGTTATTACTAATATTCCTTTTTTGTTATTGTTTATGTCAATACAAGAAGAAAACGTGATTGTTTCATTTACCTGCGTTTTCATATTTACCTCTCCTTCTCTAAAAGGAGTAGTGGGAGTCTTAAAGTGGCAACAATGAAATTGAAAAAAGAGGGGGAGGGTATTGTTTTCGGTCTACGGAGTTTTTTAGGCGGCAATGGGGCTAGAGAGAGGAATGAATAGCTATTGTATTCCCTTGTCACATAAATTTTCACGCTGGTTGAACGCGGCTAAGAGGGGGAGTTGGAGGCTTGCAGCTGTTTGGTTGATTTTTTCAGCAGTGAGGGAGTGATGATGATATGCATAAAAACATTTAAGTATCTTTGTTAGTAGCTTATCAATGATGAAGGTGATACCATTGATATTTCTTAAGATCATATTTTCTAAGGTATTGTATATCTTACGATAGACTTATCGTAGAAAGACGAGAGAACTAGCAAACGATACTAAAATTTTCTAAGGAGTCTGATAATCATAGTCTTATACGTGTATTAACGTTCGTGAATTTTTAATAGGTATATATTATATAGATTACGATGTTTAAAGAGTATTTGGTAAACTCCCTAAGAAGAACTAAGAAAATGGTTTTACTTAGGAATGAAGTGGACTAGGTACACGGGAGAAGGTGTTCATGTTAGAATCCTATATGCAGTGTAGTGGGAATTAACTTATTCGTCTCTTTTCCTTGAAATTCCTTAAGAAATCAGAAATGTTCTAAAGAAGAGTCTAATTTAGAATGAAGCGAACTAGAGAGACGGGAGAAGCTTGAAATAAGTTAGGTATGTATATGCAATGTACTAGGAATTATCTGATGTGGAATTCTTTAAGAAATTACCAAGAAGATATTAAAGAAAATGGCTTTAATCAGGAATAAATCGACCTGGGGAGATGGAAGAAGCTTGTAACCAAGCTATAATCGTATAAACGATGTACTAGGATCGTTCTTAATGGCATATCTCCCTTGGAACTCCTTAAGAAATTGTCAAGATGGTATGTAAGAAAATGGTTTTAATTAGGAATGAAGTGAACTAGAGAGGCAGGAGAAATTTGTGTCCATGATAGAATCATATATGAAATACATTAGGACTGTTCTTGTTTGTATATTTTCCTTGGATCTTAAGAAATTGCTAAGATGGTATTCAAGAAAATGCCTTTAATTGAGAATGGAAGGTGTTAACGAGACAGGAGAAGTCTGAAATTAAGTTAGCTATGTATATGGAATGTACTGGGAGTATCCCACCATACGGTGGATATATCATGTCCTTGGAACTCCTTAAGAAGCTTTCAAGATGCTATTCACGAAAACGTCTTTAATTAGAAACAAGGAGACGGGAAAACCTTGAAATCAAGTTAGGTATGTATATGGAATGTTCCAGGAATTATTTTGTTCCTCTTTAACGAACATTTAACTAACTAACTCTATGGCTTATGGAACTCGCAAGTTCATCGCCGCAGTAACAAACGTTCGCCCTTGAATTCTATCATGGGCAATATCAAGCCAGTTTTCATCACAAACACCTACTTCTCGAAGATCTCTTCTAATATTGCCCTCCCAATGACGTCTCGGTCTTCCTAATGGCCTCTTTCCATCCGGTATTCCAACCGGGATAGAATATAATCGTTTTTCCCCCATACGAGCTACATGGCCTGCCCACTTTAGTCGTCGCGATTTCATTATTTTTACAACATCTGGTGAATCGTACAGTCCGTGGAGTTCTTCATTATGCAGTCTCCTCCACTCTCTAGCCGTTTCGGCCCGTATATCTTTCTCAAAACCTTATTTTCAAATACACGTAATTTATGTTCATTTGCTAGGATCGTACTACAACTTTCGCAACCGTAAAGTATTACCGGCAGAATAACCGTTCTGTATATTTTTAATTTCAATTTCCTTGATATTAATCGCGATGTTAGAAGTTTTTGGACTGAATAGAAACATGCGTTCCCCGATACTAAGCGACCTTTATTTCTTCCGTGACCTCATTTTTGCTTGTTACGTATGTTCCCAAGTATTTAAATTTGTTTACTTTCTCTATGACCTCATCCCTAATTCTTATGTTTTTATTTCCTTCATTCCCTGTGTTTCGGCTTGTTATCATGTATTTTGTTTTAGCTATGTTTGTTTACCTGTAGACTTATCTCATCGCACGCTTCTACAAAAGGTGCAGTTTCGTTTGTGCGATGATTGCATGCAATGATCGCAAGCAACTGTCGCCCGCGTCACTGCATTGACACGTTGAAGGGAAATCAGTGGAGGCGGTTTGGTTTGCGCGCTGAACGCATGGTGTCGCTAGCAACTGTTGCAACGACTCCTTCGGAGAGAAGTCAAGCTGCAGCAATCGCATGTGTTGCATGGTATTGTGAGCAGTTTACATTCGTGTTTTCATATAATCTTGAGCATTTTGTGCCAAATATGAACTTCAGCAGAGATGAGGATTGAAAGCTGCGTCAAGAATTGGACGAAAATGCTAAGAAATTGTTGGTAAACCCCGTAAGAAATAGAATGTATGCACAGATGTAGTAAGTTTGGAGCTCAATAGATGGCAGCATAGTACTACAGCATCTTGAAGTAGCACCATTGTTTGATATTGAATGAAATATGAGTTTAATTTAAAATGCTGATTATATTATTATTATAGTTATTTGTAATCATGTCTAAAATTCTGAAACTGTAAAAATGTTGTTTACAGAAAGATCTTAATGCACAAACGAAACTACCCTACTACATGCTTCCGTCGTAAGCATTCACTGAATGCAGTCATTGCATACGGCCATCGCCTAAACGAAACTGCACCTTAAGACATCGGTGTTGCTTTGTAGTGCATCTATATCGTCCCCTATTAAATCTACATCATGCGTATACAAACAGTTGATTCAAACCATTCAGTGATAGTCCCTTTTTGTCCCCTTTAATTTTTTAAAATCGCATATTCTAACGCAAAGTTAAACAGTAGTGGTGATAAGGCATCGTCTTGTTTCAATCCGTTGCGAATCTTGATACTATCTGACATATTATTACCTATCCGTACTCTTCTTATGGAGTCGCTGAGACACATCTTTACTAGTTGAACCATTTTTTTCGGAATTCCAAATCTTATAAGGATACTGTATAACTTTTCCCTTTTGATAGAATCATATGCTATCTTAAATGCTGAAGGACGAATCAATGAATAGCTGATGAACCGTATTCCTATTTCTTCTCCAAAATTTGTCTGAAGGCAAAAATCTGATCCAACGTGGATCTATTTCTTGTAAATCCACATTGGTGATCTCCAATTATTTCATCTATGTACACACTTAAGCGTGTTAGCAGAATATTACTTAATACCTTGTAAGAGGTTGGAAGTAACGAGATCCCGCGGTAATTATTACAGTCCGATTTATCGCCTTTTTTGTAAATCGGAACTATTATTTAGGTTTTCCATTCCTTTGGGAGCTCCTCCTTTCTCCATATAGCACTGATCAATTTATATAGTTCCCTGATTAGTGCCGTTCCTCCTGCTTTAATTAATTCGGGTGGAATATTGTCGGTTTCTTGTGATTTGAATTTTTTCAATATCTTTACCGACGAATTTTATCTCGATCTCGCGAAGTTCGGGATTCTACGGTTCTGCGGTATGGTTTTCAAATTCCTCTGTTGGTTCCCCTTTGTGTTCATTAAAGTTTGTCGAAATAACTTTTCCACAAATCGACAATTTTAGTCGGATCAGCCTGAAGATCTCCACGTTCATTTCTAATCATTCCTAACCTCGGCTGGTAACCTTTTCTTAACGAGTTTATCCCTTTGTATAGATCTCGTATGTTATTTGTCTTGCCGTTTTCCTCTATCTACTGCGCCTGAATCAGCGTTCTGGTGTTTTGCTTCTGAACCCGCGAGTGGCGTTTCGTTTCGTGTTACTGTATTTGTTTCGCTTTTATTACTTATCTATCGTTCCCTATAAAAATGTAATGGGAGACTTCAATGCAAAAATAGGAACTAAGCAGAGCACTGAAACGAAAATGGGAAACTTTGGATTTGGCAAAAGAAACAAGAGAGGAGAGAAGTTAGTGGAATTCTCAGAAGCCAACAGACTGTTCATTTTCAATACGTTTCTTAAGAAGCCGCCCCAGAGGAAGTGGACATTAAAAGGCCCAAATGGGAATAAAAACGAAATAGACTGCATTTTATCGAATAATAGGGAAATTCCTCAAGGCGTGTCTGTTCCGAACAGTTTCAAAATGTCGAGTGATCATGGTGAGATGTTAGCTGAAACTAAATACTGGATTTGAAAGGAAAAAGCTTATCAGAGGGAAACAGTTTTAGACCCAGAAAATCTAGCGAAAAAGACACACGTTCGAGATAAAACTAAGCAACAGCAAGAGCCTTGGAAGAGCTATAAGATAAGAAGATATCAATAGCAGAAATAAAATACTGACTGAATAAGAGAGAAAGTCAAGGAAATAGCAGCCATAAAAGGAGAGGAAAATTTCAGAGGAAACTAAGCTCGTGATGAAGTAAGGAGGAAAATGACACAAAGAGGATTGAGTACATAGAAGTAAATAAAGCATTAAGAAAGCAAATAAACGAAGATGTAAGAAGATACAAATAAAATCTTGTTAGGAATACGATCGAGGAAAAGAGCCTGAAGAAAAACAAACAGCAGCTCATGATAGTTAAAAAACGGATAATAGCAGTGAAGAGACCAGATGGGACTGTAAGCAGAAATAAAGAGGGAATTATATAAATAAAAAAAATTGAAAATTCATATCGAGAATTGTACTACTCCGAAGAAGAATTAGGAAATGTAGATTCAGAAGAAAATGATGTAGATGTCCCAGACGTAATGAAAGAAGAAATTGATAAAATACTTCGAAGGATGAAGGACGGATGAGGTGGAAAATTGTCAGGAGAAGATGGACTCACAGCAAAGATGTTTAAATGGGGGTGAAAAGATGAAAGAGACACTTGCCAAATTATTCTCAATGTGCCTGAGGAATAGAGAAATACCCACACCAGTCAGTAGACTACATCAAGAGAGTGAAAGATTTGGAAAAGGGATTAGGCAAGGAGATTGTTTCTTCAAAACTGTTTTGTGCGGTCCTGAAGAGAGTGTTTCAAAATTTAAACTGGGATGAAGTTGGAATAAAATCAATGGCGACCTTCACCTACGATTCGCTGATGATATAATCCTGTTTGTTTCAAGTGCAGAAGAACTATAAACCAGACTGGAGGAGCTGTGTAATGAGTTCGAAAATATAACTCAAAATGAATTTAAGTAAAACAAAAGTAATGTTCAGTAAACATGCTGAAAGGAAGAAAATAGAAATTAACGGAGACAATAGGCATAGTTGGATGAGTATGTTTACGTAGGGAAGCTCAAAACTTTGAATGCCAAGTTGACGGATGAAGTGAGATGTAAAATGGCATGGAGCTCGTTTGGAAGACTACACTTTATTTTCAAAAGCAAATATCCATTTATTTCAAACCTAAACGTTATAATAATGTGTCTTAAATGCAATGATTTACGACTGTGAAACTTGAACATTGAATGCACGCACGACTCAAAGATTAAGAGTCGCAAAAAGAGCAGTGGAGAGATGCATGCTGGGAATAACTAGGAGAGACAGGAAGACGAATGGATTCGCGCTAGGGTTGCCACCTGTTGATGAATGAATTACGGACACTCGGCATAAAATACGGGACAAATCTGAAATAACCTAAAATGAAAGAAACTAATTACCCTCTCTACTACTATCTGATTACCCACACAATTTAAAACCTCCTGTTCACACTCTAAAATCGCTGGCGGGCGGAAAATGGATATTTTCATTTTTTAGCCATAGCACCGTTGTCCAGAATCCCTTAATATCGCAACAAAATTCATTTTCTGCAGTTTAAAAAAATGTGTAACTGCTTCCGTATTTATAAAGAAGAAGAATCAGACCATCCAAAAACCAGCTAAGTTGTGATCCTTCTCATAGCAACACATTAATAGTGAAAATGTTAGTGCGTATTTTGGTGTAATGAAATTGCAAATTTTTATCAGTTTTATTTTATACAATTTTCCCAGGTTGGGTTGTTTTTCGGCAGGTACTATACGTGTTTCATTAAGTTTCTAGTTTTCGTAATGACACTTATATATATCATGTGCTACGTGACAGTGGCGTAATGTAGTTTTTAGTGAAGGTAGGCGAAGGCGAACAATTGTTGAAAATGTAATTTTATGATGAAGCTGCCACGGAGTGCCGCCCGAAATATCGTCATATTGTAGTACTTTCATACTTCTCATACACGAATATATATATAAAAAAAAAGAACTGTTTATCTTTGCACGTTTGATAAAAAATATATTTATAAATGAAATTTCCATGCATATATATATATATATAGTCCAAAACACAATATGGTGTGCACACTTTGTTTTTGGATCACAGTATCATTAATGTAGAAAAAGACAACCTCCACCCGTTTCTGCAGACTCATATGATTGAAATTCAAAAAAGACACCAGAAGTAACCCTCAGACATGTGCGAAGATATAGAAGAAAAAGCTCAGACCAATAACCATTAAACTGGATGAGAAGGAAATAGACATTTGTCAGAATTGAAGGTGACCATCTGACCATGAAAGATGGCAAGGTTTACAACGTCCTGATATGTACTAAATCAACACATAGGTTAAGTGTTATGTCTGCGGTGCCAGCCCGAAAGAAATGAGTTCATTGTAGAAGAAATCCACAATCACTTTGACCTATCAATCCTAACCGTGTGGATTCTATTTTTTGAGTGACGTTAAAGTGACAGACAAGAAGACAGGAGAAAGAAGAAAATATTGCTTAAAGGAAAAAAATATCAAGAATGAGTTTCAGCAGCAGTTCGACTTAGTGGATCAACCAAGTCCTGTAGGCAGCGGAAATACTAATTACGGTAACTAAATGAGAAGGTTTCTTCTTCAGTATAACGATTTTTCACCATTATCACAAGCATTGATCAAGACCTGATTTCAAGTTGTGCCATACTTCTGCAGACTCTATCCTGTGGATTCGAAATTGACACAGGTCTTACTGTCCATACCACAAATTTGAGAAGTTGGCAGAGAATGCCTTCCAATTATATATTAAGTTATATCCATGGTACTACATGCCCCTCAGCGTGCATGAGGTGTTGATAAATCAACTTGCTTTTATTCTAGAAGCCGCCTTGCTGCCCATAGAACAGGTGTCTAAAGAAGCACGGAACAAGTATATTAAAGCGTATAGGGAACACTACCCAGGGAAGTGTTCGCGAAAGAACACATTTAAGGATGTGTTCTTCCGACTCATTAGCCACATCTGATCCCGTTCTGTCATCTCTGTGACAGAAGCGTCAAGTGCTAATAGTGAGGAAAGGTCTCCCAGCAGCAGTACTGGCTTTACTGAATATTTCCCAGTTATGAGACAATATACTGAAAATCTTGCAAGCAAAACATATTCGTAAGAAACATTGTTCTGTTCATGTTTTTATGTAAATCTAACAAGAAAATAGGATACTTTTAATTTTTACTTAATTTAAATCGTTAATTACAGAACCGTAAGGATAAAAATTGCAATTATTATTATTAATTCTTGTCGCGTTTTTGACAGTATCTGGACAGTGCGCAGTTGTCATTACTATCAGTTAACAACAGGAGGCACGAGTATTATACGCTGTCATGTTGGGGCGTGGGGATCTGGACAGAGTCTACTCGTCAGTCTGCATGGTAAACAGTTGGAAAGTAATTCATCACGTTTTAGTTGTTAAAATTATTTATATGTTGAAAATGTGTGTGGGAATTTACTATACACAATACGGGACAACCGATCATAATACGAGACGCGTAATTTTTACAAAAAATACGGGACATCATGTATTATACGGGACAGGTGGCAACCCTAATTCGCGCACAAACAAAGGTAGAAGGTATAATTAAGACTGCGAAGAAGATGAAGTGGAGATGGGTCGGTTACATAGCTAGACGAATAGATGGAAGATTGATGATAAATGTACTACATTGGATGCCTAGAGAAAAGAAACAACCGAGAAGAGACCAAATGCAAAATGAATAGATGAAATCAAGCGTTTTTCAGGACCTACATGGATGAGGATAACAGCAGATCGAGATATGTGGAAATAAAAGGGGAGACCTTCATCCAGCAGTGGATAGAAATCGGGTGAATATGATGATGATGATTACTAGTCTTTAAATAGCAATACCTAGTAAAATATTTTGTTTTCGTTACAAAACCTTTTTTAAATCATTTTGAGTAGCAGAATGTAGATCTACTAAATTGTTTTCTTCTTTTTTTTACAAAGACTAATTTTTGATAGTAGAACAATGAAACACATTTCAGTATTTTAAAAGTTCATATGATCATTGTGTACTAAAATGTTATATTTTTTCATTACGAATACTAACTTTTTAAAGATTGTTTAACAATTACATGGAAACTACTTGTTTAACATTTTTTAAAGACACTTTTCTTAAACAATTCGTACTAAAAAGTAAAGAAAAGCGCGGGGGAGCTCCAATTCAAGAATTTATAAAGTGACAGTATATGAGAGAGCGCCCCATGCTCTCCTTTTTAGTCATGCATGAACATAATTATTTGTTTACTTTTTAGTACGAATTGTTTAAGAGAAGCATCTCTTTAAAAAGTATTTTTTATTATTTTGTTTTCAATTAATTTCGGTGTTCAAATACTTTTTCTCAAACTAATGTTTTGTGACCCAAATCCTAAAGCGTTCTGCAACCAGTTAAAAGAAACATCATTGCAGGTTAGTATTTATTTTAGGGTGAAGAACTCCATATTAAAAAACATATTGATATATTATTATTTTAAAATATATCAATATATAGAAATATATGAAAGTAACAATGGAATATTGTATTGTCACCCGATTTACGTCGCTGTGCAAAATTTCATTGTTGTATTGCGTCGAGAAATGAGTTAAATTAACGTGGCAGCATTTGAGGATACCACGAACCATTGTGAACTAAAGAAAAGTATGTAAAAAATCGCATGTGTGCTAACTCTCACGATCTTCAGGGAGAGATAACATATCTCTTCCCTACGGACTATGATTCCGCAGTATGGATAGAATCTACAGACTATAACAATTTACAAAAGTATGCGTCATATTAAAGTAAAAAAAAAGTTATTTTCTATCTCTTACAGACACTAGCTATTGGCTTGTGAGATATCAACGGATAAAACTTGAAGGTATAAAACCGGCTCCTATCTGATTAAGCCAGCTTCTATTGCAAAACGGGAAATCGTAATACAAAACTTTCACTTGTGTGAAATGTTAGCTCTGCAGTGGTCATGTCTGACATTCAAGCTGCGCAATATAGTGGTCCAGTGCGCGATACACACACCGTGTCATCTGTTCCACTGCGCCAGTTCTCCCGGAATCACTCTATACTAGTAGTTCTCAAACGTTTTGGTTACGGTTTCATATACAGTGCAAAAGATTTTGGTTCACATACGAGCCAGTTGCTGCATACAACTCGGTGAGCGCTCATTGAATTTGTCCTTCCGGCTCACTGTGAGCCGTAGGCATTTTTTTGAGCCTAAAATTTTTACGTTCACTTGTGAGCCGGAAGTTAGACGTCAGGAAGTAGCAGAAGACGTGTAAAATACATAGAGAATTCTTCGTTAGGTGTATACAAGTTAATAAATGATGTCCATGAGTGTCGAAATGACTAAAACAATGCATTAAACCTTTTAAAGGACAAGCGTTACGTTTATTGTTAAACATACATCGACAATACCAATAGAAGTACAGAGCGCTTTATAATATTAAATTGTTCGTTGAACTTTAAGCTTCTTGTCATCCGAAGGATTTCCGATCCCTGAAGACTTACTGAGCGCTTAGCTGCTCAGTCCGTTGAATGCAATAACCCAATCATCGTGGTCCAGTTAGTAACCTCACAAACTCGTATCTACAATAGGGAGCCACGCGAGTTGGAGCGCTGCTGTTGGATAACTTGACCGCGGTTTTCCAAGAATTTTCCTCAGTTGATCAGGCGAATGCCGTGGTGGTACATCAAGTAAGTACCGTTACTTCCCAACCCCTAACTTCGAGAGAGTGATCATGGAGAGACATCATCCCTAAGATAAAACCGGCTTAGGCTAAAGTTTCAACATTCAACGCAGAAAATATAAAAATTGAAAGTATATCTATCCAATGGGGAAGTTCATTACTGAGATAAATTGGTTCCAGTTCCAGTCAACAGTGAAGGTAACACTTGAGTTTTTGATATAATATTTTTGTATTTTTCGTGAACAAGAACAGTAACCAGCAAAGAAGATAGAAAATATACAAATGAATGACATTTTTTCCTTATATAAAATTATTAATTTACTCATCTCAATGCGATAAACGCAGTTGTTTCCTGCTCATACAAAGTTCTTTCAGAGAGTTACTGAAAGAACTTTCAGGCTCAGCATCTAGTATGTTGCGGTACTTCGTTTTGTAGAAACATTGGTTGAAAAACCGGGCTCTCACATATATGTATCAAAGGGAAGTAGAATTCTAATAGCTTTCTGTGCTAAATTTGGGATTTGGTGGTATTTTATTGCTTCCAGAACCATTGTCAAACCTCGGGAAAGGGGCCTGTTTCTAAAAAGGCCAAGAAATTGTCAGTACACAAGATATGAAAACGGACACGAACTCTCGATGAAGCAATTTGAGATGTCTCCCTCCCGCGTATATCAGTGTTGTTGACTTTCCCAATCCAAATCTTTACTCCTTTTTAAAACTGGGAATGATCATTTACCCAAGTATCTTGGTCAGTGGCCTAAAGGAGAAGGAAATAATATGGGAGTTCTTGATATATGAACAGTTCGTTAGAGCATGAGTATGGCAAGTATTGCATACATTAACGTGTACTTACCTTTGCAGTATATTAATGATGGCATTAATGCCACACTACAAGACTAATCAATCGCATTCGTCAGCAAAGCCATTTCTAGGAAACATTTGTATAATATAAGGCTACTAGTCCCGAAGTCCCGAGTTAGTGTCTTACTAACTAACTAATTCTTTGGCTTCCTGAACTCGCAAGTTCATCGCCGCAGTAACCTACGTTCGCCTTTGGATTATATCGTGGGCAAGATCAAGCCAGTTTTCATTACGAACGCCTACTTCTCGAAGATCTCTTCTAATGTCCTCCCATCAGCGTCTCGATCTTCCCAACAGTTTCTTACCGATTTAGTATCTGGTAATGTTTATTCTAGATACTTTCTAAGTAAAATGTATTATGTTGAAGAATAACAAATTAAGCAACACAAACAGACAGGTTGCTCCCTGACGTCTAGAAAATGGTACAGGACCGGCGTCCTGGACCGCCCTAGCTCCACTAAACCTCTGATCTTGGCAATTGAACAGAAGGGTACTAGCAACAAACACGAATTCAAGTGGGGAGAACTAAAACCTACAGACGGAACGTGCTTCTTGAAAACCTGTTGTCTCGAGTGAACAAACTCTCTTGCCATATACTTCGAAGTTAATCGCATTCATCTTTTTCCTACTGTTTAAATTGAAAGAAATATTGGAGAGTATATTTCCAGCCAATTCTACACGTAATATCGATGTTTCGAAAAATTCTTTATTCTCTTCCTGCAATCGCCATTTTCTAATGTAGTGATGTTTTTAAAGGTTAATTGGACGCATTGGAAATCGGATTAAGTTGATTTAACTTTTGCTTTTTTGAGGTTTGAAAATATCACTGAGTAGCATTAGTACGTGTTTTGAAGGAAAGGTGTATAGAATGTACATCACTACATAGCAAAGGGGAAGAAGTTAACCGATTGTTTGAGAATCTTTGCTGTCGACACCATGATGCTCTCACGGACAATGTGGCGGAGACTTCGCGAGGCACACTTCGAGAACTGCTGCTCTATACTTTTCATATTTCTCACAAGTAAACCTATCGATGCTTTAAACTGCTTTTTCAACCAAACTTGCTAGTGGAGTAAGGTACATCAGGAAACCACCATGATTAAAAGTGTTTTCGTCCATAAAGACGGGCGCAGTGACCAAAAGTTTAATTCATAAGAATAAATACTTAGTGTGATATAAGTCGGAACATACATACGTTTATTTGTAAAATGCTTCAAATAATGTAAAACAAATGCACATGAATAGATACATGGTCAATGCGCTATCTTTTAAAGGATACGTTTGTCATGGCAGCCATCTTGACTCTTGCTCGTTTATTATTATTATTAATAATAATAATAATAGGAAGGGTTCATGTAACATATCAATCTGGGCTAGAATTTTACAAGAAATATATTGGTGAAGTCAGGTTTCCATAAATGTATTTTTGAGAGAGAGGACAAGATGTTACGTGAGCATGCGTAGTTGATTGAAGTTAGCATGTTTTTCATTAGTCCAATGTGTGTTGTCGACTTATATTACACTAGTACTTATTCTTACCTAGAGCATACATAGGCTCTTACGAATCAAACTTTGGCCACTGCGCCCGTCTGTATGGACGAAAGCACTTTTAATCATGTTTTCTGGTGGTTTCCTGATGTACCCCAGTCCTCTGCCAAGTTTTGTGGAAAAAGCAGTTTGAAGCATTGATAGGTTTACTTGTTAGTTGCAGTTCAGGTCGCCTTTTTCTCATGAGTAATAAGTTAGTGTTACTGGTAATAGTTAATTTGTATTAATATCATCAAGAACAGCCTTTTTTGTTTATGTTTATAAAACGCCTTGGTCGTCATTCGCTAAGCCAGTTTATGAGCTCAAAAGACGTGTTTTAATGTTTACCTTGACTAATCGGAAGCTCTTTTTGAATCCAATTGGTATTCTAATGCTTCACCGAACTGTTGCACGCAAATTAACTCGAGCACTTGCATAACAGAAAAAACAAAATTAGTCAATGTGAGAAAAGAACTTCTTAGAATAAGTGGAACGTAATAAAAACGTCGATTCTCAGGCTCTAATTTTTCTTTGTAATGTATGAGAAATCTATACACAGCTTGTGAGCGCTGTTATTTGAGCAATATTAGTTAATATATGTCTGTGTGTGAGAGTTAAAAGAAATGTGTAAGCTACATGTTCAAGCAAAACTACATACATTTGCTATTTGATGTGAATCCAGAAATTAGATATATACATTTTGATGTACCTGAAACATGTGGAACCAAGTTGTACTATTAGAACAGGCCTGGGTTTCTAAATATAGCAGCGTTGGCTGCTCCCAAATCGAGTCACTGCCAGGGGAGAAAGAACGGTGGAGATGTTCTTCATGTGTGATCACAAGTTTATCTACCCATAGTACGAGTTGTGGTTGACGTACAGTGCTCAGTGCATTTGTGACATGTGATTTAATGAGGAATCTTGAAAGGTGTCATTAACTACCGAAGATTCTTGCATGACCCTGGAACTTAAAGAATAGGCGTCTATTAGGTAACTGATCATAACGTCAAAATATTCTTTTACAAATTCGTAATAATCACTGTGTGTTAATTTTAAGTACTTCGTGTAGAGTGGCTTTAATTAATAAATCAATTTACGTGTAATGTCCCATAAATCGTAAACGTCACTAATTTTCGCATAGAATTCATGCAACTTCTGTTCTGTAAGCTGACAACCAGCTTCATTCTTGTATTCTTGTGTTACGTGCTTGCTTTTTTTCTTGTGATCCATTCTGTTTGTGGGTGTTGCATTATAATCAAATGACAATGTGATAACATGTAGTGCGTCCCATTTTCCAGTTCCATTTGTATGTGTGATTATTTTAATTAAAAGCATATTAATTTCAGAAGCTGTATCCCTTCTTTATTAAGAAGATTTTTAAGTAATGCAAAATAGAGTACCGCTACAGTTTGAAGTTCTTAGTGGTCAAGTAATTATGGAAATGACAAAATAAAGTGGTATATACTGTACTTCAAAATTGCTCATGTGAGAGGAGGTATTATGGAGCTATCTCGTTCTTATTTTTTAAAAGTAGCCTATTTCTAGGACGCTCTTAGGATCTCATTCCATAAATGTTGATTATTATGCCACTTCGAACCCTCCCAAAAATGTAATAGTTTGCGTTGTATTATTTTCAGAATTTTAGTGTAAATGCAGCATCTGCGTAATTAGTTTTTGCGCACGTTGTGAGAATACAATTGGGCATAGTTATGCGATTCCCAGCCTACTCTAAAATCTTATTTTCTACTAGAGCAAATTTAGCTAACCAGTAGAAATAAAATTCTATGCCAAGGTTACTGTAAGCTTAGTACCTATCTAGAGTAGAGTTCTCAGAATCACGAAAATGGTTCTTGGTACCTCATTCGATCACTGCATCCAATTGAATTACTGGATTTGGTTATTTGTAATATAAATCCTTTAAAGAGTACTTCACAGTTACAGAAGAATTTATAGTAGCTGTTCCCACTTTTTCTTGGTGTTCGGTAGCTGTGTTGGAATTGAATTTTATTTAGGGCCTTTAGACATCTAAGGCCGGGATAGGGGAGGGGAAAGGATTCGAGAAGGTATCAACCAGGACCTATGTTGAAGTTGCCAACCCGGCATTTTCCTGGTGTGACTGAAGAAAAACGTCAGTCAGGATGGTCGGCCGCTTGAATCGAACCCACGACCTCCCGAAACTACGCCAACGCTCTACCACTGAGCTACGGCGGCCTCGGTAGCTGTTTAAATACGAAATTCTCTTTCTTAGTCTGCCCTAAACATTTGAAAATGGTGTCGTTTCACTCTGTGTTGTAGTTAATGAGCTGTTTAATCAGATGTATATTATGTACGGGTTGACTTTTCAAACCTATTTCCGTGAATTGTGTTGATTGTTTAAACTGTGTATTGTTTTCATCACGTATAATAATAATAATAATAAACTGATTTTACATAACCTATTTCAGTTAATGAGGTTATTGAACAACATAAGCTGAGCACTTTTTTTTAATGATTTTGTTAAAGAAAAACAGCTTGGCGTGAGCGGGAGTCGAACCGGGGCCACTGGCACACCGATTAAATGCTGTATTCATTAGGTTCGTGCTGAACTAAGCTTTCCGAACGCTATTTATACGTAGTTCAGGGAATGGCTTACAGATGCCAGTAGTAAGGTAGCGGGAGCTGGTGGTTTAATTGCATCCCCGAGATTCCCGGAGAACCTCAGTCAGGATTTATCTTGGTCAGGATGGTCGGTCGCGGAGTTTGAACCCGCCTGTCGACCTGTTGCCAATCATATCAACATATTGAGCGTAGTGGCACGTCTCTATGTGAGGCCCGGAATGTTTCACCCTCTTCGCGTAGTAACAGTAAAAATATTAGAGCAAGTTCAGTAAGGATACCGTACCTTCTGGGAAATTATATGCGTATTATAGGAAGATTAATACATTCCAAACAGCATTTCTGTTCTACTGAAATAGAGAGTGATACATAAACGTTAAGACAAAAATATTTAATGATATTGAATAATAACGCATTGAATACCAAAAAGCACGGATGGCCCATTTTTGTGTACTTCAAGAAGATAGTAGAGGTGCCGCTGTAATTTATTTCGGTTTCCTTAAAACTTTTGCGTCCCATTTTCTGTTCGACATGTAATAAACAAACTTCTGCAAATTTGGTACTAAGCTTGTTTGTCCATTGAATTCAATCAACTTTGGACGCAGTGTAAAAGTAATTTCCCAAATTTTCAACGCAGTTATTACCAACTACTTCAGAGTTTGGATCAATACTAGGCTTACGGTACATGGAATTGAATACATCAGTACATCATCATTTGATGCTATCGAGTTTTTTTTCTTTCTTTTTTTACAAGTTCGATTTCTTTTGTTTCTGTAGACAATAAAATTAATTTAAAAATTGTGGATAGTGCAATAAAATAAAGAATCCTTTAGTGTATAAACCCTACATTCCATGGTGTAACTACGTATATTTAAACAAGCTCTTTCCATTTTGTGCTAAAATATGTAACGTATTTTGCTAGCTAACCTACCTTTAAGACGGAAGCAGAATTGTTCATGAGGTAGAACATTACTTTGGTTTCGATTTGTAAGTGTGGCTGTTATTGATGAAACTCAGGTACCATCATCATTATTATTAATGATAATAATAATGATAATGATGATTTAATTAGGCACGGATCTGTTGTATGGTTTTATGCTTGTCTAATTGTTTGATTGGAAAAGGCTATTGGCAACATCCCGATATTTTCCTCAGAGGATAAATTTTGATACATTGTTGCGATCTGCTTCCGTTTTGTTGAAACAAATTGTCTTTATAACGTAAAACTTTAAATTGAGTTTCTTAGAATACCACTATTAAATATTTACAAACATTTTAAAGAATTATTATTAAGAATAAGCTATATTGATATATCACGTTGTTCAGAATAATAATATTTAAAAAAAACCTAAGGCCATCCATAATGTGATTTCTAAACCTTATCTCTACTATTATTTTATTGATTTTCATTTATTAATGACCTGTAAAAAAAAAAAAAAAACCCTACCGCTCAGGCCGAGATAGGATACCGGTACGGAAAAGGATGTGGAAAAGAGTCGGCCAAGGCCTAAGTTGAAGGTACCATCACCGGTATTTGCGTGAAGTGACTAAAGGAAAATTCTGGAAAAAGCTGTCAGGATGATCGGCTGCTGACATCGAACTCAGGATCTTCTGAATGCGAAGCTAGCATTCTACCAAGTGAACTACTGCTGCTGTTTTTTTTTTTTGTTTTTTTTTGTATGTTTTGGCGTGGAACTTAGTAGGTATTCAACGAGGTTAATACCTCACACTCACAGTGTGGGCACGCCTTCTGTATAATAAATGAACGTATAGCAGATAGTACACCTATGTGCCCCTGACCAAGATCGAACAATAATTTCCTCGGC
The DNA here is from genome assembly GCA_022664845.1 of Lepisma saccharinum. Taxonomy (NCBI): domain Eukaryota; kingdom Metazoa; phylum Arthropoda; class Insecta; order Zygentoma; family Lepismatidae; genus Lepisma; species Lepisma saccharinum. The sequence continues at coordinate 62,920 of JAGDQP010002144.1, forward strand.
GTTTAGATGGTATTAATTTCTTCGTGTATAGTTTTGTCCCACTGTATGGCGTACTTCTGTGCAGAGGATACAGAAAAGTTGTTCTACGGTAACAAAAGTATTTGTAAAACAACATGGGGACAACGTGGAAAAATGAAGTGGGTATGTATGTATCTGTCACACTTCGTTTCTAGCCGATCGGCTCTTTTCTTAATGCGTTTTGTATAATATGGTGATAAAGGAAACTTGTATTCGACGACTTTAAAACGTCCCAAGTTTTCTTGAAATTCATGTCTGAGTTCGATTCTGAAACCATATATTTTGAATGCTAAAGTTGAATAACGGCGGGAACTCGAAACATCTTAATTTTAAAATATCCTATGTGTGTGAAATTTCATATCTGAGCTTCCAAAGGTCGCCGAGTTTCATTGTGAAGTCGAACATTTCAGTTCCAAACTCCAAGATGTCATCAGCCCGCAACAAATTTTAAAATTTCTGCCGATCTATGAGCTCCGAAGGTCGTTGAGCTAAATTTCTGAAGTCAAGAAATTTCAGTTCAAAAATATAAAATAGCCGCATCTTGAAACAACACATTTCAATTCTGAAATCCAAGTAAGTCTTAACCCCCCAATCACCTTCATTTTAAGAAAGAATCTTGCATGTTGGTTAAATTTAATATTCCTTAGAGTTCTGCGGGGGCTGATGGGGATCGAAAGAACTTGGTGTTAAAAAGTTTTTTAAGCCGAAAGAAATTGTGAAAAACAGTTTTCAAACATACTTTTTAAAATTACACTAAAGCGTAAAACAATTTTGTTACCTAGGGACCAGGCAACCCAAATCGAACTATAAAAAACAACGAAATCCGTGTATTGTTTATACTTCTGTCTACGCTATTTTTGATTCAAAGTTTAATTTTATGTCAGTGTAAGACGTAACATGTTACAACCATAGTCTATAAGAAATTTGTTTTTTGCCGGGGGTATTTTGCCTTTTATAGTAAGGTTTAGGCTGCCTAGTGTCCAGGTAACAAGAGGGTTTTGTTTTTTTGTGTCTAATTGAAATTTCAAAAAACTTTTATACTTGAAAAGTATTTTCCACATTTATTTTCTACCCTTAAGCCTAATATTAACCTATTATTTAGTTTTACGATATTAATTCCTGACTTTTCTCTCAAAGATGCAAAGACCCTCGTGGTCCAAGCGCGGACTTCGGATTGGTAATGGGTAGGCCTTCGGGTTCGAACCCCACGGCCGACCATCCTGACAGCTTTTCCAGAGTTTTCCTCGCTTCCACGAGGTAAATGCTGAGATGGTAACTTAAGTAAGATCCTGGCCGATACTTTCTCCATCCTCTACCTACTTTATTCCGGCCTGAGATAAAGATGCCAAAATGCCATTAATAAATTTAAATTCAAAGATGCAACGAAAATTACTTCTTTAAAAATCTCTGGCTTGCAATTGGATGAAACAAATGACTTTTCGCGTTTTCTCCATCTTAAATTAAGAACAGCCGACCGCGGTAGCCGTGTAATCTCAGGCGTCAGGCCACCGTCTCCTAAGTCCTTGGTTCGAATTCCGGCTGGATCATGGATGTGTGTGAATTTGAGACTTTGCATCAAGTGGAATCGAGACGGACCGAAGTTATTAGTTACTAAAATGACCCAAAATATAAAACTTACAAAATCAGAGCACACCATGTAGCCATTTATTTGAAAGCTATTTCGATGCTGAGCAACTGAAATCATCTAGTGCGCGGGACTTGGAAATTTAGTGCTTTTTTATCTTTCAGTCTTTTAATGACCAGTGCGCGCTTACCCTAAATCTGATTTTTCCACGTTTTCGGCAGCCTATAGCGCGAAGACGAAGCATTTGTAAATCCTGGATGGTCTAAACTTTTTTTTTTTCATCTCATGACGTGGTTTTGTCGGTGTATATTTAATACAAATAGAAATTGCATCTTAATGAAAAGTGTTACATGAATATTTGGTATGACACATGTTGCACATGACAAAACTTGAGATGAAAGAGTTGCCAGACCATTCAACCATAATGCTTATAACTTATTATGTTGATAGGCGAATTAAACAATATTGTCGTAAACGGGAGAATGTTGCCATAATATGAAATTATCGTGTGATAACTTTGCGATTGAAATAAGTAACACACAGAATACAACAGGTAATTAGGAAAAATAGGTTGACAAAGATCAATCTGGGAAAAACATTTAATGTAGTTGCGGAGTTTCGTACTGACTTTTCACGTAGGAGTCTCGGATAACTATGTTTTTCTCATATAGGTGTTACTTTTTAAAGAAATAATGTGTATTGTCTTAGACGTGAGCATAGTGCAACTGAGAGTATTGACGGGATATAACCGTTAAAAAGGGATCTTACAAGTTACAACTGTTGTGATGTGCCATGCATACATAAATACTGAACTGCCTCAGGAGACTTAGGGAGGACTTTTGAATACAACAGCTGAGCATGGTTCGGTATGTCATATGTTTACCAGAGAATCACTCACTTGAAGCGTATTTCTGATTGTCTATTAATGAAGAAGTTGGGTAATGGTTTCTGCGAGTGGCCATTTTGAAATATTAACACCATCTTTGAGTTCATTATTTCCAAATGTAGTGCATATTGAAAATGCATTGCATAGCCATGTGAGGTGTCATTTTATATCTTTTTGAAGGTCCTGAACACGTTTCCGATAGTATAAGCACCGAAAAGTAATTACAAATCATTATTTAGTAAACACACACACAAACAGGCAAATCTCTTGCATTTACTTTAAATAGATTTACAATGTTTTATAAAACATAAGGTAGCATAAAATGGATAAATAATTTATATTCCAGTATTGGGATACTTGTTATGTCAATCAGAAATTGTTCAATTCTCCAATGACAGTAAATTATACAAGGTATTCCAGTTGAAAAGCATAAACATGAATCTCTTGCACACTTAAGACCTGTATTTTTGCCGTATTATGCCATACAGTACATCCGCTCCAACTCTTCAAAATATAGGTTAGTATTGATGATACGACCGCTGGAACGAACTCGAAGTGAATTATCCCCTCATAATTCCATCAAACGCAGAGCAGCACGTTGGGTTCGGAACTCCCTTGTTTGGCGACAGGCCCTGTAACGTGACGGTTGTTTAACCACTATTTATGCGCGTTAGGATTTAAAAAAAAAAGTATATTCACCTTTCATCCCATGTAATTATTCTCTTGGAGAGGCGCAGATCTCGTAGATTTTAAAGAGGTTTTATTTATTATTATTATTATTTTAAACTTCCTCTCGCAGCTGTATTTGAGCTGGGGTCAGTTCGTGATGTACAATGCGGCGGCTCAGAATGCTTTTGCCAAACTCGTAAAGGTGATACACCACGCTGGACCGAGCTTTCCTGCAACTCTCACAGTGCTGGTGGTCGGATTTGCCTCTATGATTTGACCACAGCCTTAGAATCCACAGTTTTCGCCTTACCTGACCTTGGCTGATTGTCGAGGTTCTTGCAACCATAGCGAAATTTCTTGAACCATCTGGTTGCTGTGCCGTGATCAACTGCACTTTCAGCTTTCACAATACAAATGTTTAGGGTTGCTTCTACTGCGCTAGTTAGAACTCACACAGTAAAAACTCCCGAATTAAACGATGTTGTATGTTCATTTCCTTGTCATTTCACACAGAACGAAGCACTGTACGATCTTTGACAGCACCAACAACTACGAAAGTGATCCGTTCCTACGAGAACTTTTGACTCACCCTTGTATATGACTAATTACTGACATATCAGTTTTTGTCATAATGATTTTTTGTGTCTTAAACGTGTTCAGCACTCACAGAACCATATTAAATGACACCTTACATGGTTATGCAATGCATTTTCAATAGACACTGTGGCTCGAAATAGTTAAATCAAAGATGGCGTTAATATTCCAAACTGGCCACTCGCAGAGATCATCAACCAACTTTTTTTTTCTTATTACTAGACCACTACTCTTTGATAAGAAAGACTCTATACACCTTTCGTATGTTTTATTCGCTTTACTGGCCAATTACACCACTAGACTGTTTGTGAAGACCTTTTACTTCTTGATCTTTTATATGCTTTTATTATTTTAATTCATAAACAGCCAAGTTTTGACATGACTAAGATAAGGGGCTTCCCCGTATCGGGACGGGCGTAAGCCATAGTGCTGTTACCGCCCATACAATTAATTTTATCTTATCTTACTAGACCACTAGCAACAAGCTTCACATTTCTCCGGTAAACATATGGCGTACAGATCAATATTCAGCAAATGGACTAATCAGAATACTTAACCCTGAATGAGTAAATGCGGACCATGTGCACTAATTCACCGCGGGAATGATTGCAGACTTCGCATTTCTGACATTTATAGGGTTTTAGGCCGTCAGTCTGAGGAATTTCTTGCCTTGGCGAGCACTCTCCGAAGAAAACAAATATGAAAGTAGAGATCAGGCTTCTATTAGATTAGATACTACCATTCCGACAATTGTGTGGTGAGTCAGGGAAAAACGATGGAAAAGCTTAAGAGACCTATCAAACAAGGCCAATAGCAACGCTTCTAAAAAAAATACCATTCATGGATACTCGAAATAAATTAGGAGGTTGTCACACTCAGTTATACTCAGATGTTCCTAACATGCAAATATGCTATGATTTTTTTTTTTTAATTTTTATCTTTTTTATAATGTATAATTAGATGTTAGTTAGGGGAAAATGAACTGGCCAGTTCGCAGTTTTGGGTATGTAATCATATTATGTTATCTCTATATGTATTTGTATGTAAATGTCATGTACCCATATAACCTTATGTATATTTCCTATGTATAATCATATGTACTATTTTAGCTACTTTTTCTCTCCTTAGTTTTATAGCGGGGTAAAAATTTCACTTAGTGTGTGCTCCTGTTCTCCTTCCATTGTGAAACCAGAGCTAGAAGCTGCTGTCAGCCAATGAAATCGCTGGATTTCGAACCCTCTTCAATTTTAGTGACAACTTCTGTTCATAAATACAACCAAATTAATTATAACTTGACTAACCTTAATAAAGACATTTAGATTACAGTAGCTTCCTTTTCGATAATTTCTAAATAAATAAGGAATTCTCTTAATTAATTTTGCTGGGGGTGGGTTTCCTTAATGTTTGCTTGGTGCGGGGCGGGTGTTGCTGGTGCAGGGTCCGGTTCCCATCATTTCTAAACAATTAAAATACCAAACAATTTAACTAATTAGTTAATTTCTCTAAGGACGAAAGTGGCCTTGGTGGCCAGAAGTCCAGCTACGGTGGCCCTGCGGGCCCATAGCATTTACTTTACGTGCTTTCTCTCTGTGTGGGCAGTTGTCCCTATATAGCAGCGTTGCCAACATGTACGATAATTTTGCCCCTTGTACGATGTACGATAATGCCTATACGATAATATGGAAATGTACGATAATTCTGTGATCACAACAAATGCAAAGTAAAGATGGTCGGTCAATTTACTTTTGTTAGCAACTTTCGATAAGACAAAACTGTAAGACACTTTCCACCCTTTCCAAATACTTTGACAGCAATTTGCTGTCCAACACTCTCCAGCACTCTACAGAAACGTTTGAGGCTTTCTTTGGCCGTCCAGTGCTTCAAGCTTTAAAAACTGATTGTCGTTTGCTGTACCGACGTCACATATTCGCTGAGGATAATTTTATTGCTTTATTACATCCCCCCCCCCGCTTTTTCCAGTGTTTTGTGTACAGTAGTTCATACTAAAAGATGTTAATACTGATCATTAATGTTTAGAACTGGTTAAGGGATTCCATGCGTTTATGCCTAGTGCTCTTGTCTTGTGTGGAAAGTTGGTGATTTTCGCTCCGCTTCTTGTGTTGCGTATGACGATTAGAAAATTATTCGCAGCACGCTGAAAAAGTATAATGTGAGTATGGAAAATATGCATTAGATCAACAATATTTAAGTTGCGTTATGGAAAGTGGTAAGGATATGTATCCAGGAATTCGCGCATTGGTTAGTTTTTCAACGTGAATAAACCAGTCCTCGTTGTCTTGGGATTACGATCGCTGACTCTATACAAGCATCGAGGAGGCGAGATGGTTTCAAATCCTACTCACAACGACCATATTGACTAAGGCTTACTCAGGATTTCGCCTTAATCGAACGAGGGCGAATGTCGGAATGGCACCTAGTACCCAGATTCTGGTCGCTATCTTCCTAACTCCTCCCATAGTAAGAACAAAGTCCTGTAAAGTCCAAAATCTGTTAAATTTCGAATTTGCGACGAATTGAAAGGAACTATACGAACAAATAAACGTGGAAACCCGTGCAAAATATTGATCTTAGTAAGCTTTGCAACACTAGGAATAAAATAGCAAATAGTGCTGGATATCTTACTAATACATGGCAAAATGTTACCAAGAATGGTATGTATTACTACAACTACTACTACTATAATAATAATAATTCGTTACGATCATTTTATGGTAAAATCGATAATTTTTGGCCAACTGGTACGATAATTCTCAACTTTCTGGTTGGCAACGCTGCTATATAGACCTAATCAGAAGTTGGCTGACCGAGTGCGAGGCGGTCCGATTGGCAATCGTTTGGCAGCTGATGGCCCTCAAAACGCCCGTGACGTGATGACACCAACAGGAAGTTGTAGAATTGTTTTTTCGGTTTTCCTGCTGTCGTTCAGTCAATGCATGTATAACCCATTTTCCCACCTTCAGAATCTTGCCCATGGCTTTTAAACGTATGGAAACTGTTTCTCGTGTCACAGTTAGTTGATCCGCGAGTTGTTGTTGCGTTTGAGCGTCATCCTCATCCAACAAAGCTTGCAATTCGCTGTCTGCAAACATTTTCGATAGTCTTCTACGTTCTTCGTTTCTCACGTCAGAATCGCCACTTTTAAATTTTGTAAACCACGCATAGCACTGTGACCTTCCAAACTTTGACAAGCATGCGATGCGATTCTGCAGCAGTTTTCTTCAAATGGTAACAAAAAATCAATGCTGTCCGCACATCGTAGTTTGTAGGTACAAATTGCGCCATGTTCAACGGTATTAAACATTACACTATGACATGAAACTTGTCTGGTTGTGAGTTTCAAATCGTTTAGAGCAGTCGAAACAAGCAAGTGGCGCCAAGGACGCAGTTTTACGGTAACCACAGTGACAGCTAACGCAGTCTGTGTACAAATTCCGGTTTCATATTTACACACCTGGTATATAGAATCGCCTTTAATGAAAAGAAAAAAACTGTACCTAGAGTATACAGTAGTACATTTATGGCTACACAGCAAAACACATTGAAAAGCTTACCTATTGGAGAAAAAGCATGTGAGTTTCTGCTGCTTTTGTTTTGAATAACGCTTGCGAGCGGAGCGATTTCGCATCCGCTTCACTTGAGATTTTTGTATATTTATTTATTTATTAAGTATCCAAATACAGCTCAGGCTATTTACATTGAACAAAATAACAATGCGCAACTAACAAAACAAAATAACAACAACAAAGAAAAGAAATAACAATAAGCTAGATATTAGAAGCAATAGAGCTAAATAAAATTTAAACTATACATTCAGTCGTTCAGTATCAATCCTCAAATACGCATTGTAACTGGTAGTGATGTCCAGTTCGCTAGCCAGTTCATTGAATTGGGAGGGTAATGTATAAAATAGGGAGTATCTCTTTATTAGTTATATCCTTGGGTGTGGAAGAGCAAAATAGAGTTTGGATCTTGTACTCCGCGTAGGTACTCTGAAATATAAGTTTGATAATAGTTTGTCACATGTGATTTGTCCATTTACGATTTTATAGAGGAACTTGAAATCGACCACCGTACGACGATATTCTGGAGATTCAATATTCAGTGCTTCAAGTAATGATTTTCTGTGCAAGTTGCGAACAGTGGGAACCCTAAATCTAACAATTGCTAGGAAGAAATTTAAAACTCTCTCCTTAGAAAGCACTGTAGAGGTAGCTATAGACCATATGAGTGAACAGTACTCCAGTGAAGATAGAGATAATGCCTGAAGATTTCTGATCTCGACGTATATTTTTATAAGTTGTAGAATTTCCGTTCGAGTTAAAGGGGTTGTACTGTACTACGAATTTCATTGTAACTTCCACACAGAGCTGCAGTCACACAATTATATTAGTAGCGCGTTCGTGGCATTACGGTAGTACTGCTGGAAACAGTTGAATCTTGCGAGAATGGACGTGAAAACTCTTACTTCTTCATCTACTCATCCTCCGTATAAGCAGCATCGCGAAACTATATTATCTTCTACGTCCATGTTCACTGGAACATATCTACGTTCAAGTAGGGCTCCAAACTGGCGTTGGTATTGTTTCAAACATTGGCTGTGTGCACCACGACGCGCGTGAGTAGCCCTGCAGAATGTACTATTAACCTTTATATTTTAACTACGTACACTCATAGGAATCCAGCAAACAAGTTCATACACTTTTAACCTCCCGCCTAGGAATTCAGCATGAATAGCAGCGGAGGATGAAATCATGGCACAACAGGGCATACTCTCGAAACGTCAGGTCAAGCAAGAAATCAGTAAAGATCGAAGATTGGATTCGATTGGTAATGATCAGATGAACAACTGATCAGATAACTGTGGTAGTGAAGTTGGGGAGAGGGTAGAGTAATGACTAAAAAAACGTTCCGTATATGTAAGTAGTAGCAAATAAACTTTATAGCAGCGGTGCAAATTTGTATTTTTTCTATAATTGATAGTTTAATTTCATTGTACTAAAAACTAGAGGAAACTTTTCTTTAGCCCATCTGTTAATAACATGCAGAACAATATGAATTTAGTGTGCCAGGGTTGGCCGGAGAGTTAGCACCACCAGTGCATAGAAGTCTTACAGAAGCAAAACTTCACATGTTCATGCTTTTCTAGGTGACAGCATGAACGTGCTAATGTCAAGCTGCTTGAAAGTTTTGTAAGAGAATCTAGTGGCGCTTTTCTTGCAGGTAATCGCAGGTAGCGATAAACCAATCAGTAAGATGGATCGGAATCAAGCGGCTTGCTCGTACAAAGTAGCGCGACGTGTTGCAGATTGTCCTGTCTGTAAGGAAATGTTCCTTGTGAGAAACGAAAGCAAAGATTGCATCTAATAAAGTAAAATTACTCTGTTTCCTCCTCCATCCCGGCATTTCTTTAATGATTTTATTTCGGTGATCATTTGGTGTCGCTACATGCACGTAAACTTGATTAAGGTTTTATTTTACCATGTTAATGACTATCTTTCCTAGTAGGTATTAATCGTCTCTAGTTAGCATGTTCACATAGGGCTCGTTTCAAACCCAGGCGGAGCACATTGAACATAGTGGGGTGAAGCCCACTGTATCAAAGGATTCAGGTCCCATTTAGAAGGTCAAATGCATGTTTAGGTCGCTAATAAGACAGTAGCGTAACTAAGGGCGTGTGGGTCTGCCCGCAACAAACCAGAAATGGTCCCCGCAAAGTTACTGAACTTCGAAACTAAGCTTCGTAATACTAATAGGCCCCTTCAACCGTAGGTCCACCCGCATTGCGGGCCCGTTACTTACGCCAGTGCTAATAACTATGAAGACAGTGATCTAGTAAACAAAAATTATATCGGCATAAGTTTAACGGATTAATTACGTTTTCCAAATAATATGTAAGAATGTTTTATAATAGTTTGCGTTTTCATCTAGAACAAGGGTTAACCTAGTTTTGCTTGTAGGTTGTAACTAGAAAATAAGTTTGATTTGTACTACTTTTGATTGATTGATTTATTTATTTATTTTTTATTTCAGGTTTCGGTGACGCAGTATTTAACCTCAGCCAGGTGAACTTGTTAGATCTTCATGCTCTGACTACTACTATCAACGCTTGTTCGCGCCTATCCTTTTTGTAACCCGGCGTGACCTAGCTTTTCTCATGCCATACTCTAGCGGGGATGTGACGGTGTCGGAACCTGTGAGCTATCAATCCAGAATGCCCGTTCCGTCACCGTCCATCACCCGCCGATCCTATACCTCACCATCCTTTGCGAGCCGCTATTCCGAGTATCGAACTTCGAGCGTCGAACGACCTTACAGTTATGGATCCTCTTATACTAGTGGGTCATCTTATCTGACTTCTCGTCCTCCACGGCCTACTTTGGATTACAAATCGAGCACGAGCACTTACACTTCTGAGTACCGTTCTAGGTATTTGCCTCCAACGTCAATAAGAACTTCGCCATCTCGATCATTATATTCACGACAGAACTCCGCCTCTACCGAATTAACTTCAGATTCTGGTAGAGAATCTAAGGAATCCAATCGGTATCCACGAGAACGAAATGAGACGCGTGAATCAAGTACCAGTACTACATTTAGGTCTCGAGATTCCAGCCGAAGCAGAGATTCAGGAATCTCAAGCTATGGAACACTCAGTAGACAAAGGAGTTCTAGTAGGGATTATAGCACTAATCGTACTTCAACAGATGTTGGAAGCAAATATCGGCTGGAAAGCACTGTCGAAAATAGTCGGATGAGGTCTTATCTTAATGACATTGGCACTAGTAGTATTCGGAGCAGAACTCTGGGCAGACTGGGTTCTAACTTGGAATCCAGTAGCGGTTCTACGACAACCAGCACCTCCGCCAGACTAGCAAGAGGAGTTGGTGGTTCCAGCTACAGCAGTAGCAGCGACTACAAAAGGACAACTGAGGTAACTATCAGTAACGGCGAATGTTCGAGAGCCAGCAACAATAATAACATAACTGTAACCACAGATTCAGACAACAATGAAGATGATGATAATGGAAATAGGCCATCGGTTGCTGAGATACGTCGTCGATTTGACGACGGTCAGAACGTCCAGAATGGGAGGGGACCTTTCCACTCGGGTTCGCCTTCTCCGACGACGACTGAAGCCCCCAAACCCGTCCCTGACACAGAGTCAACCTCCGACTCAGAGGAGGAAGCAAACACGTCTAGTTCGGCATCCTCCAGTAGTGAGGAAAGGGCTCTGGCCTCTCCTATGGCAGGACGCCGAACTAATTCAACCTTTGAACCGTCCTCTTCTAGATCCAGTCCGCCCCATTATCGTTTCCAAACATCATCCGCATCTTCCTCTCGGACCAGGCTCAGAACCTCAATCAATGGTGTTGAGGACGACGAAGATGTAAGTATTTTGTTTTCATTTATTTGCATGCTTTGCTATAAAGTTGATGCAATGCCTTCTTTATTTTCGAAATCTATGTAATAGAAATATTTTGTTACTTCGACAAAACAATGAAACAACCATCATTGCGAATGCAGAGCTTGAGTTTACCTGAAGCGAATACAGTAATTGAGAACAAAATAGCAAACTGTTGTAATATCTTCAGGCTACTAGTAATAATTTTCTGTTATCATAAATCAGTTATTGCGAAACTTTTTTTTTTTTTAGTATTTTATTTTGAATTTGAAATCGTTAAAAGAATATGTTAACTTATTGTGGCATTTGCCCCGAAACAGACCATAGTGTATGACAATTTTCATAGTCTTCTCTGCTTCTCTTAGCGATGAGATATTGCATATATATCTTTCGAGAATTATCATCACTTACATGTACATAGTTTGTAGTTATGTTCACTGTTGTAGGGGTTCCATAATTAGAAGTTCATTATGTTTCTGTTTGTGACTGCACTACTGCACCAAGTATTCTGGCAAACTGCCTATGGAAGGGCTTATTTCAAATACTCCTTGGAGAGTAGGTATAACAAAATGTTAACGACCAAACTTGATGACCCCTGAAAATGCTTCTTGATGGGGCTTATTGCGAAGAAACTGTAGAGTTAGTGGCAAACACACAGAGCTTGCGAGGTCTTTCTTCGTGTTTCAAATGCTTTATTGGTTTGTGGATGATCTTGGTTATGAAAACTGATGGAACAGATACATTGCAAAATATAAGAAAGGATCCGTAGAAGAGCAGACTCTCGGCAAGTCGTCTGCGGTGTGGGTCTCTTATAAATGTTCGAAATGTCCACCATCAACATGGATACAAGCTTCAAACTTACTATCGCATTGACTTCCGAATACATTTATGTATTCTAGGCTAGCTGCATTGTGGATTGTCTTGCAATCGGTAACAGTACGATCACGAAGACTTCCAACATTCTGAACTGAGGTAGTGTACATGTAATATATTAAATGCTTGCTTAAAAGCCAAAGACAAGTGGTTTCAGATCAAATCTGTGTGGAGCCATGGTATTAGTCTACCTCGACCTCTCCAACGCTCATAGAAAAAAGTGATTGAGAAACAAACGACCATTGAGGTTCAGATCACTAAATCAGACATAGCTACGTCGTGCTTGGAATGCGTATTGTGTTTTATCGATCTTGTAACAGAAGAGGCAAATATTCTCCAAGAACTGTTGCTAGGTTTGCTCTGTGAACCTAACGTGAAAATACGTAAGATACTAGTATAGAATCACCTACAATATCGACCCAGTCATATTATTGAATCGTTGATGAAAATAGCGTGTTGCAGTCAGTGTGATTCAATTGCTAGTTTTCATGTATTTCGATAGACATACGCATTATAAGAAATGAACTACGGTTAATTGAATCAGTAGCGTCTTAACTTAACCGTGCAGATTTAAGACGTGCTTTTTATTTTGATTTATTATTATTATTATAGAAAAAAATAGTTTCTCAAAAACGTTCTTGGATTTTGGTTCACTTTAACCAGGTTTTTCGGAAATAGATGGCTGTGTTCGTACCTTACACTCCTACTAAGTTTTCGAATGGAATAGACATACCTGCTTCATTCAAAATAGTCTCTCCGTTTGCAGCAACACATCTCTGCCGACGATTCGCAAGACTCCCGCGAGAACGTGGAACCCCAGAAGGAATGTCTGCGTTATCCCTTTTTAGAACACTTTGCCTGTGAGGAACTGACTTAGGGTGCATAAACATAATTATGATTGTATGTTCACGCTAAGTACGGGGAATATGAAAGTGCGCGAGTACTTCATACCTCAGATAATTCAGCGTCTGTTTCGTAATGTTTGCCTCGTGGGGTTTAGCGTTGTTTGCTAAGAGCAAAGGACCCTTCCTATTTACCAACAACTGCTGCTTTTTACACAGCCGCGGTGAATCTTCGGTAATTTCTTGTCAGTATGTGACAGCGGTAATGGTTTTAAGAGAAAATAACTACTATTAAGTAACACCCAGTGCTCTCCATCACAATAACAACAAAACCCTTTGTGGTTTTGGAAAGTGTTCGTGGCTATCACCAACGTCTAGCTACTGCCCATTGCGCTTGCGATTATCGTTTAAGATCCATTTCTCATCACACGTCAACATACGATCGAGTACGAGTGGTTATTAATACCAACAGGTTATTATTGCAGATGCCCACTGCTGCTGTTTGAGATGTTTCGTCAGTTCATGCGATACCAACTATCCATTTCTTAATCACTTTCACTATTTGCTGTAGATGATCGTAAAACGAATGAACTGTCGGGCAAGTTCCCCGACGGTGGTGCGTGGATTTGCCTCCACACTTTTAATCTAAGGAATCTGTATCCACCCTTGACCTACATCCCCTACCTTCGTTCTCTTGAAGACTGTGGTCCTCGGCACGATTTTTTCAAACCAGCGATGTACAGTTCGTTTTGGAATCAACGCCGTATCAATCTTGTGACACTATTTCCCGCCGTATATTCTATTTTGAACTCATGCGACACAATTATCCTTATTACGTTGTTCTAACATGTCGCACAGAGCCCTGTAACACGTCCTATGACACTTGCAGCTTCGGAGCAGGACGTTTGGCGCAAAGCCGTATATCTAAATAGGTTAATCTACTTAAATGGGTTATAATGTATTTCATAATTAGAACCCGGATGTTTACGCACTAAAAGCCTTGAAAATAGGCACTAATATCACAAAAACTCTATCATAAAAAATAACTGCACAACTTAAAATAATCAGAAAAATCATCTTCAAAAACTAAATTTCTTTAAACTTCTTATGCTTGGTATATAAGCTATAGAAAATTACTTCCATGTCATATTTGCAACCTAGATGGTAGGCATATGTAATTTATGCATGGTATAATACGTCATATCACCTTAGGCAAAACATACAGTATAAAAACAATTCTCTACAGCAAATATATGAAGTATTAGAAATGATGATCACTCTTCATTGAACATCCTTCGTACATTGTTTTCTTTAATAGTCTATTGTTAAGCAATATCAAGTCCACGAAATATTACAATAATAAAAGATAAAACGTTGCAATGTACTTTAGGTCGTTTTGGAGTCCTGGCTTCAATCCCGTAATGACTAGCTTTTCACGTATAGTTGGATGCGACTTATAGTTCTTTCTAAGACTGATTAAGAAAATTATTCTAAATACTATTTTTTTTATATTTATTAGCTTCCTGTAAGATCCAAATATCTATTGATAGTCAAGTTAGTTAGTATATTCTGCCCCCCCCCCCCAAAAAAAATGGTAGAGTAGTTAGGTTTTGGCCCTCC
>JAGDQP010002144.1:89027-109076 GCA_022664845.1 Lepisma saccharinum
TTTTTTTTTTTTTTTTCAAATGTGGCTGGGCGATTGTACAAAATATTGAGCTTAAAAATTCATCAAAAATCAACTATTCAGCAGAATTGAAATATAAAGGACAAACTGTACCTATTCTACATGTGAGTTACGTCCTAAAGAGTATTATTTATTTATTTTTTCTGCTTTATCTTGTTACTACGTACGCGCCATGTAAAAATGCCTGAAGATATTTCAGTGAGGTCTTGCTTGTTCTTGTGGGATAAAAAAGGCACATCAGACTTAAGACAAGCTTATTATACTATATTACTTGTCTGGCTGGAACTTCGGATCGGCACTGCCGAGGTCGCTGTTTTGAGCCCCTTTGCCGACCATCCTGACAGAAGTTTTGCAGATGTTTCCCCAAGTTTAATCAGGTGGATATTAGGATGATTCCTCAGTTAAAGCCCTGGCCTCTACCTTCCCCATTCCTTTTCCAGAATTGATCCGAGTGATGTATCCCTCAGACGTGACGAGCTTAGGCATAGCTAGTAGCTACCTGGTCAGACCATAACATTATTTTTATTTATTTATTTTAAAGAAAGAGGGAGAAAATTATTTGTTCCGATTAACTTACAAAATCGACTTCAAGACAAAGTTAGGAATATAACTCATTCGTAATCTGGGTACTGCCTGTACAGAAGCGAAATGTTATCTGGTGTAGATTTATGAAATGCATAATTGAAATACGCTGTATCTCTGCTGGATTGGAGAAGTATTCGTAGCATCGTTAAAAAAATTAATATGGGCAAATTTTTGATGGTAGTACTTCTTTAAGGTATATTTATGGCATACACTGATTTCGGTGTAAGTGCTTAATTTAATATAAATGTTCTATGCATGCCCAACTGTGTACGATTTTCAATTAGCGGTATAGTGCAACAATCCATTTGAATGCATTTCGTTTGAAAGCTTCGGATTTCAAGAAAAGAAGTACAGCTCTTGATGGTAATTTTAGAATGTGGAGATAGGTCGTTCCCAACCTCATTGTGTGAGAGGAAGGGAACAGAAACTGTATGACGTTAGAGTGCATCTTCGCGCAGGGCGAATCAAAGTATGGGGCGAATGGCTAGCTGGATCATGAACGTTGAAGGGTAAGTTATTGCTGCCGGAAATTCACGAGTCTTCATACTGTTGAGATTGAATGCAGATAAGTCACAAGATCTTTTCTCTGTTAATAATATACAGAGGGCGTTCAAAAAGTTTTGCACAATGACCCATAACTTTTTTAATAGTGGCACTAGGCAAGTGCATTTACAGCATGTAAAGAACGGTGGGCTAAATGTGTCACAGTGGATGGAGGATATATTGAGTAACGCGTATATATTTAAAGGACACATGTACATGCACACAAAATGTCATGGTCTTAGTGCTACTATTAGAAATGTTATGGCACATAGTGCAAAACTTTTTGAACACCCTTTGTGCACTTGAAAGATTTATGTTTCTTTTCATTACTAATATTACGGCTTTGCGCGAAAGAAAAGGCGTAAGGTCCGTAGATTTGAGTTGATAAAACAGTTGGTGCTATGTTCTTTTCGAACAATAAATCCCCATATCACTTATTTACTTCATGGCTTACGGAACTCGCAAGTTCATCGCCGTAGTAACAAACGTTAGACATAGGATTCTATCCTGGACAAGATCAAACCAGTTTTCATCACGAACACACTTTTCTCGAAAATCCCGATTTCTTTGAAATTTTGTCAACTTTCATGCTTCCGATGACAATACAATATTCAATCATTAGATATACAACAAAATAATCCAGTTAACTGTAATTAATTAATTAAAATAATTCGAAATTATTCTTAAATGAATGCAACGCCGCAACTATTTTGTGCAATTTTGGTTGCCTATCTCGCAGGGAGTTTAATATTCATGTATTATACATAAAAATAATAATTTAAAAGGGGTTTTAAAAAACACGTTTTTTTAAGATGAACTAAAAAGTAAAATAATAATAAATTGAATTATGGATTGGAAATAAAAGCGTGAGTGCTATTGCTTACCTTATCATAAAATCATAAAATGGCTAAGAGCACCCATGCTTTTATTTTCCGATTCATAAGATTAATTCAAGTTATTATTTTTTTACTTTTTAGTCCACCTTAAAAAAGCGTGTTTTTTTAAATCATATTTACTGTATTGAGATTTTCCATTCCTTTGGAAGCTCCTCCTTTCTCCACATAGCACACATCAATTTATACAATTAAGCTCCCATATATATGAAATAAATACTGAGTTACCCTATATATAAGGTAACGAAGTATTTGTTTAATGTCTGGTTTGTAACAAATGCTCTCAGCCTTACAACGTATTATTTGGAAATAAAAGTAATCTAACATCTCATAAGGAGAGTTTGAAAGGAAGAAAAAAAAATGGTCGAAGAAACCCTTTAAATAATGACGTGTACGTTAAGTACGCGATGAAAAGGCGTGGTTCGGAAAGAAAAAAAAACTGATCAAATTTACGTAAGTTAATGACTAGAAATAGTTCGTTACGTGAATCGATTGTTTGTGAATAAGAGGAAACAAAAAATATATACTAAAGGTACAATATCAATTAACTAATAGAGTGGATTAGATCAACAGTAGACTGAGGAATATACAGTACTATGTGCACTAGAGTTGGCTATGTCGAGATAGTGGTAGGACATCCGTTCAGCAGGCAACATACCAGGAAGCCGTGGTCCGTTATTTAACATTGCGGGCATCATTAGTGGTTCGTTCGAATTGACAGTAGGGGAGAAACGCGGGGTCAAAACTCATTACAGTGTTTGGGTCCAATTTTTGAAGTTAAACAATAATTGCATTCATTACTATTGTTTAAATGGTGATGAGTTTTCAGTAATTTTAAAGAGATTTTGGCCTAATTTAAACAATTTTTAGAATTCAGACACACGCTTCTATTACAGACTACGCAATACTTGTAAGCTGGAGCATAACCTACAATAATACCAACAGTATCAGAGTGAAGAGCATAGCGAGTGACGCACTTCGGAAACAATGGCGGTCAAGAATTTCGGGAAATATCTTACGTATTTGAATGTGATTTTGACGTTATTAGAACTGACTCAGCAGCAGTGTTGTGTAAGTATTTGATATTGAAGTGTGCAGTAATCCGAGCTTTGGTTGAACGGATGCAATTAATTCACATTATTCTAATTCGGATCAGAGAACTATGTAAGTAATGAAAAGTGACCAGATCTAGCTACAAAGTAACTACTGTAAATTGACACTAATGAGAATAGTTTACTTTTTAACATGTAGATTTTATCTCAGAGTATGTGACAACTTAGAGATTTTGTTATAAGTGCTGGCGAGATTGAATCCCTAATAAATTGATCCTGGAATATGCGAAATGCTAAAATGATCGGGTTGCGTATCAACAGGGATGCGCGATTTTTTCACCAGTAGCTGCAGAAATTCTTAGCGTGTGTTTCTTGTCACAAGAAGTCAGCTGTGTCATGCGGCACACAAAAGCTACGGCTACTAGGTGACGGGACACTATTGAATAGTGGATATCTTGACTTGCTTCTGTACCCGCTTGATCTATATCTGATCAAGTGATTTTGAGGTTCTTGAGCTCGGAGTTTTTGGAGATCCGAGTCGAGTGATCCGAATTTTTGCGAACATCGACGCTGATCCATTCGTTTGGTGTTCCATCACCAACGACTCTGATGCAGGGTGGCGTAGTTTTAAACTAATGATACTAATAATTACACGAAATTAACGTTGATTCTCGGTCTACTAGTCTATATGAACTGTAATAAAAACAACTGAAGACGACTCTCCACATAAGCGAATACATAGTTTCATGTTACGAATCACATAAGCTAGTGGTAAACGGCGGCACTCCAAAACAAAACCATCGAATTCCATCAAAGTAGTACAGTTGATAATTATGTTTGGAGTGTTCAGTATTTCTTCGTATATGTTACATAAGGAGCGAAGAGACGAGAATTGTGAATTTCGCAGCTGCGCTTGTAGACCTACATTAAAGGTCACGTGGAATGGTCATGAAACGTTGCGGGTGCTTGTACGCTGCACGTGATTGCGTTACATAACTATTGTTCATGGTCGCATCCTCATGTAATGGACATACTTATTTTGTTTGTTTCGCAATTGGTTTGCATCCGAAAACGTGTCACACCGGAATGTTGGAGCAGGAAATATTTCCTGCTCTGTGTATTGGTGGTAGCTACTGTGTTAAAGTGGTATATTTATGAAATATGATTGTAATTAATTCAGTTTTCCTTCCTGGATTCATTCATCAAAGCATGATTTCTTGACCCCCCCTTTATTTTATTAATTCACTTCCGCCAGTTTATTTAAATACGGAAAATGTAAGCTTTGGGAGACCTTACGTATGATCATGTCCGAGTAAAATAAAAGGCAAATTCGAGTTGTTATATTGAATCCATGTCAGGGTGTAGGAGGGAGGAACAAGGTTCGAAGATCTGCAGAATGTGTATAGGTCTCTCAGTTCTGTTGTATCTACTGAGTTTTAAAAAATGCAAACATCATCCAGCTTTTCGGCACTTAATTTAAACTCATCTTCAGTTAGTACCAAAATGAGCACATGATTATAACCAGGGCTGGGTACCATAAGGGAAAATTTTACAAGTGGCATACGCTAAAAGTTTGCAATTGTAAATTTCCAAGGTTTCTTATTCGTTTTATTACACAGGTTGTAATTCTAGTATAATATTGAATGGCCCTTTGGTGGTAACAATATTTGTTGTTTTTAATTGGTGTTTTTTTTGCCGGCGCGGGGGGGGGGGGGGGGGGTAATACCCCCGGGTACCCCTCTGTAAGAAACAATGCTACCGTCTGCAAAGATGCGTATACCATGTTCTTCCGTTTCGTTTATTTATTTAATTTGCCAACAACCCCGGTGAGATTATTACAGTCAAATACTTTTGGTCCCACTTTATAGGGAACAGAATGTTGCGAAGTGGAAGAGCGTATAATTATATAATGCGCGTCAGCATTTTAACGCAATGTATTGACTATAATAATAATTTTGTAGAAATACGCATATAGTGTACAGTCAGTTTGAGCAGAAATTTTGTTAGCTTGGGAGGTCTCTTAGTGCAGGTCTTAAGTAATATGAGATTTAATTTATGTTTCTAAAAGCAAGGTAGAATTTTGACTTTTCAATGTGTGAAGTAAGTCTCATAACGGGCAAATGAAACTTGTAGAATTGTACCTGGTTGTTAAAAGATAAAGATTCTTCGAAGTTGTTCCAAAGTCTCAACAATCTTCTTTTTTCTCCTTTCCTCAATACTACAAATTATGCATATAATTTTATTGCTATTGCCTCACTGGAATATATATATATATAAAATCAAAGCATTTTGCTTTTTTTTCTGGGTGTGTGTGTGTAGAAATTAAATTATTTCATTCCTATACGTAAGAGAACCCTGAAAAAATTAATGGAAACATACTTAAACATTCATAAACATACTTAAACACACAGCGTATACCCTGTGAAAATTATGGGACTACAGCACTGATTATACAGCGAAGTAGTTATGTAACATTATTATTATTAGCTTTTGAACAATCTGAGGGTGTTTGTCCTTGTCTGTTTCGCCGTAGAGAGTATACAGGTTAGTATAAACGCCGAGTAACGTGGCAGTGTTGGATTTGTTATAAATTGCGAAGGGGGAATACTAAACTAGTGATTGCTAATAAGTTTCAAGATACTACTTGTTTGCGTAGAAATAAAAGGATTTTTATCCCTGGTTGGGATGATATTAGGAATCAGCAACCTGGGACAAAGTCCGTTAATTTGTCACGCTGGTGCGTGTGGGTCAAGTGACCTTGAACCGGGATGAAATCCTCACGCACAAGGGAAAATCCCCGGCATCTCCCCAACAAATCGAACACTGAGCGTAGCGTTTAAATACCCACGGGGAAATCGTAATTCATTAATCTCAACATTTAGACGAATGTTATTAAGGGTAGGGTGACCAAAAGAGTATAACATATATGGTATACAGGCAAACGTGCAACTAATGTTGAGTTCTAGTAATGACTATCATTTTTGCCAGGGATTCTGCTAGGATTTTCAGTTTGGAAGGGGTGTAAAGTTAAAATTGGTAGGGTGTTAAATGGAGTTTTGTAAGATTTCTATCTATTTTTGACCGATTTTTTTTTTTAAGTTAGGGGTGCGCTCGGGAATTTGGGCGCTGGCGGAATCGCTGATTATAACCTATAAAGTAGACAGAAAATGAAGAAAAAAAAAAAGATTTAAAAATCCACAACTTTTTAAGCAAAGAAAATGGGCTAAAAAGTAAAAACTAATAAATTTTTGAATAGGAAAATAAAAGCGTGATGCTCTTGCTTACCTTATCATACAATCATATCATCTAAATTTTAAAGAGCTGGACAGCAAGTGTATGTCCCATGGATGCAAATAAGTGAAAATCGGAAAGCGCCAAGTCTGGTGAGTAAATCGCATGCGGAAGGATTTCCCAGCCAAACGTCGCAATCGTTTCCTTGACCGGTTTTGATGTGTGGGAGGGTGCATTATCGTGAAGCACAATCACTTTATGTTGTCTTTGGTCATATTCTGGTCGTTTCTCACGCAAAGCTTGATGCAAATCGATAATTTGTTGTCGGTTACGTTGGGTATTAACGGTTTCACCAGGTTTCAGCAGTTCATAATAGATCACTCCCTTCTGATCCCACCAAACAAATAGCATTGTCTTCCGTCCATAGCGATTTGGTCTTGCAGTCGATGTCGCCGGTTCTCCTGGAGTTACCCATGATCTTTTACGCTTAGGATTCTCGAAATAGATCCACTTTTCGTCACCAGTCACAATTCGATGGAGAAATGATTTCCTTTTGTACCTGTCGAGCAGAATTTCGCAAGTGTTTTTTCGGTTTTCCTGCTATCGTTTAGTCAATGCATGTGGAACCCATTTTCCCACCTTCTGAATCTTGTCCATGGCTTTTAAAACTGTTTCTCTTGTCACCTTTAATTGATCCGCGAGTTGTTGTTGTGTTTGAGCGTCATCCTCATCCAGCGAAGCTTGGAGTTTGCTGTCTGCAAACTTTTTCGGTGGTCTTCCACGTTCTTCGTTTCTCACGTCAAAATCGCCACTTTTAAATTTTGTAAACCACGCATAGCACTGTGACTTACCAAGAGCATGATCACTGTAAGCTTCGACAAGCATGCGAAGCGATTCTGCAGCATCTTTTTTCAAATGGTAACCAAAAATCAATGCTGTCCGCACATCGTAGTTTGTAGGTACAA
The DNA here is from genome assembly GCA_022664845.1 of Lepisma saccharinum. Classification (NCBI taxonomy): domain Eukaryota; kingdom Metazoa; phylum Arthropoda; class Insecta; order Zygentoma; family Lepismatidae; genus Lepisma; species Lepisma saccharinum. Next base: position 96,315 of record JAGDQP010002144.1, read on the forward strand.
ATTGCGCCATGTTCAACGCTATTAAACACTACACTATGACATGAAACTTGTCTGGTTGTGAGTTTCAAATCATTATCAGCAGTCAAAACAAGCAAGTGGCGTCAAGGACGCAGTTTTACGGTAACCACAGTGACAGCTAACGCCATCTGTGCACAAATTCCGGGTTCATATTTACACACCTGGTATATGAAACTAACAATGGATTGTTGTATTGTCACCAGACTTATGTCGCCGTGCAAAATTTCTTCATTGTATGACGTCGGGAAATGAGTTAAATTAACATTGCAAGATTCGTACCAGAGATGAAACATGATTACAGAATAAGTTAATAAAAAGCGTGTAATAAAAATGTTACATTCTGTCTCTGTACCTCCCTAGAAGTTGAAACTGAAGAACGTAAACTTCAGCTGCTGGTATCCTCACTTTCAATTGTTCATAAATACCCCGATCTGAAGCTATTTCCACTTCTCTTAATAAATTCGATAATTCTAAGCTACTGTTCGTTTTATTCCTTTTTACATTTTCTAGCCTACTTCATAATCTAATCATTTCCTGCCATAAGCAGAGTTCACTTAAAGTTCTTCGAAGTTGGGAGATGCTACAAAAATAGCTAGGGGGGGAAAAAATGAATAAATTGCGACATAAAATGCAAGCGCTCTGGTCATATTGATACAACCAAAAATGCATTTAACGTCCAGTACGTCAACTCTTTCTTATATTAGATTAGTTGATGTTTAACTTTTAACTATATTTCTTATATAACGTATTCGAAATTTAGATATTGGTAAAACACTCAATTACAAAATACGTTAAAAATTACTAAGGTTAAGGAAAGAGTATAACTTTATATATTTTCGGATAGAGAAAAGTATATAGAGTATCTGAACCTCTAAAATACTCATTAAGGGGGAACACAAGCCATAAGAAGCAATGTTAAAAACGGTTTCCATAGTTGCAACTAAAGTACTTAAATTTAAGACGTGTAATTTCACTCCATAATAGGTATAACATTAAGCAACAACTTGTGACCCAAAATTTATGCCTATATTAGTATATAAAGGAAATAAAAATGTTTTAAAAAAACTAGTTATGTTTCTCAGGGTCGCAGATAGATGGCGCATGAGGGTTCACTGAATATACCGATGCGACGTATCTGCAGAAATACAGTATAAAGAAAAGATCAAAAGTGTAATTGGTGGTCTTACATGAAAGAGAAAAGTAGTCTGATTGTGCTAAAAAGAGTTTTATTTGTCTTACAATTGAAACAACTGAGATTCTTTTCCAACTAAATTTCAGATGTGTCTCAGTTAGTTATCTCGCTGTCTTGACAAAAACAGGTTGAGCTGTAGTGTTTCAAACTGCGAGCTCTTTGTAAGTGATTCAGCCGTTCAGTGCTTGTAGAGAAACTGGTGGGAGTATTTTATTGCTTACGAAAGGAAACCAAAACAGATGATGTCAGCACAAAGGCGAGTGGGGGGAAAGCGAAGGTCACGACCACACAGTTACAAGACGGTAGAAAAAGAAGGGTGACTTGGATTGACTGACCAGCCATTCTCAATGCCAAAAATGTAGGTAGAACAGAAGACGGGCTTGGAGTGGGTGACACACAACGCAGTATATTTCTATTTACTGTTTCCGAAGGTAGGCAGGCTGTAGGAAAGTCCTTGAGTGGGTGGGGGGTTGAAATGGCGTTAAAGATAATATATATAGACTTCTTTCTATACTCTGTGACTGCGCGTGGTTTTCTTTTTACAAGTTCTTCAGAATTGCACGGGACTTTTAGAGTGACCAGTTTACGGGAAGAAAAAAAAAAACAGGACACAGTGTCGTCTGAATATCGGTCATCAGGACTCCAATTTTTAATATTTTCCCCCTTCCTTTTTAGCATTTAAATAATAGGCTGGTATGCAACCCGGACAAATTTATTTTCCGAAAATTATATCGCGACATGATAATCGACAGAATCACGTAGAAGAGAGTCGTGCCAGTTTTGTATCTTTAGTAAGGCTCTGCCGAAGTCTTCCTACTATATACACCAGGGATCGGATCTAGAAATCCCTCCCCCCCTTACAAAATACTTTTAAGGTCTCCCCACTCAACCTTAGAAAAAGGAGAAGTTTATTAATCATATGTGTTTATGGGAAAATAGTTACAGAAAACAAATTATATAGTGAATGTTAACTTTAATTATGGTTACATTTAACAACTATGTATTTACAACTTCATACACTTCTTAACGAGATAATCAAAGTTACAATGAAAATTAAGTAATAATAATAATAATAATAATAATAATAATAAATTCTATTGCAGAAACAAATGAGAACATCAAATCTATTACAGTCGTCAGATATACATTAACAGAAATAAAAGGTTGAAAGTTAACTTGAGAATTAAGGTTATTTAAATTACCACAGTATGTAAATACATTAACTAACTCTTTGGCTTATGGAACTCGCAAGTTCATCGCCGCAGTAACAAACGTTTTCGCCATTGGCTTCTATCCTGGGCAATATCAAGCCAGTTTTCATCACGAACACCTACTTCTCGAAGATCTCTTCTAATATTGTCCTCCCAACGACGTCTCGGTCTTCCCAATGGCCTCCTTCCATCCGGCCTTCCAACCAGGATAGAATATAGTCTTCGTTTTTCCCCCATCCGAGCTACATGGCCTGCCCACCTTAATCGTCGCGATTTCATTATTTTTACATCTGGTGAATCGTACAGTCCGTGGAGTTCTTCATTATGCAGTCTCCTCCACTCTCCATTCATCTCGTCGCGTTTCGGCCCGTGTATCTTTCTCAAACCCTAATGGATGCTATATTTCCACCCGAGTTATTTATTTTACATTTATTTATTAATTAGAAACAGACATGTTAGATTTGAAATAAGGAGTTCCACGTCTTACCTATGTGTATTAGGCATGTCTCCCTATGGATGTTTTCTCTTGGCTCTTAGAAAAGAGATTAATAATTATCTGCCGTCTTTATTATATAGTACATAATACAGCACACGTCCGAGCTCAGCTTCCAAGCCACAATAGATGATATTAGGAACTAGAACTAAATGTACCACAGCACAAGGTTATCGTACAAAATTCATACCTTCATTACATATATCAACATCCATCCTGAAAATCGCAACTTCCATTTTCAAATATTACGATCAAATTACTGCGTTATCTAATTTCACTCACAAATGTAATGTATTCATCTGAAACGCTACGAAATTCTAGTTTTAAATATATACTATTCATAACAATAGAGAGCATTCTTTTGAGTCTCAAACAGAAAGAATGGTGGGTTCTTATAAACTCAAGAAGATAGTCTCATTATCTCTATCTTATGTACAAAATTTTAATGATAATGAAAGAAACCTAATTCTTCCCAGTAAGTTATAGAACGTACGAAAAAACAAGTTATGCCACTGGAAACTTTATACAGGGTGGTAATATAATGCACCGACAAACTTTAACGGATAACAGTACATAAAAAATAAGAAAAATAAAGACATGCTTTTCTTAAACAATTCGTAGTAAAAAGTAGAAAATAATTTTGTTTATGTATGAATAAAACGAAAAGCATGAGGCGCGCTAACTGAAGAATTTATAAAGTGGGAGCTTGGCCCATGCTTTCTCTTTTAGTCGCGCTTAAACAAAATATATTTTTTTTTTTACTTTTTAGTACGAATTGTTTAAGAAAAGCACGTTTTTTTAAAAAAAATATTAATATTTTTTACCAAAATCCTAAAGTGTTCTGCCACCAGCTGAACGCCACTGCGTTGCAGGATAATATTTATGGGTAATGTTAAAAACATATTAAAATATGCTTTTAAAATATATAAATATACTGAAAGTAACAACATAATATTGTATCTTCACCCGACTTACGTCACTGTGCAAATTTTCATCATCGTATGACGTCGAGAAATGAGCTAAATGAATGTTGCAGGATTTGAGGACACCTCGAACCATTGTGAAGTAAAGAAAAGAATGTAAAAAAGTCCGAATTATAATTTTATAGCTTCTTGAAATAAATTCCGATAGTGCATAATTGAAGTCTTTGTAGTATCATGCCGCAACGGCTCTACTGTTCGTGACGTTACAAATGTGACAGTCTAAAGTTCATTCCACGCTTTCGGTAGCCTGTAGCTCCGAAACTATTAATATTTGAAAAATTTTGTCTTCTTTTGATTCAGAAATCACCCCCAGAAATTTGACGGTGTAGTTCATAAACACTCTGTATATAATAATAATAAATGATGATAGTAATAATAATAATAATAATAATAAATCACAGCCATATTCGATCTACTACTGAATGAGGGAGGAGATTTGTCTACTGCCCCCACGCTGACCAGACGGGTTGGCAGAGGAGTGCCTAAGCTCAAACTGTGATCTTCACTATCGTTTAGTGCATCACGATGCTTGGTGGGCACCGTTCCACAGTGGCGTAGGTAAGGGGGGGATATTGGGGAAATATTCCCCTTGACTCTACCTTCATGAACTTGGAAGAAGAGTATTTATAGGGAAAACATAAGTTATGTTTGGAAAAATATATTGTTAGTTATAATATAAAATTATATGTAAGGGTGGTAACAGCACTATAGCTTACGTCCGTCCCGATATAATTGTAATTTTATTCATAAACAGGCAAAATTATGTCTATTTATGTACATTGTGTATGTTTACCTAGGCCAGCTCAAAACATCGAATGCAAAGTTGACTGATGAAATAAATAGATGTGAAATGGCGTGGAGTTCTTTTGGAAGACTACACTTTATTTTCAAAAGCAAACTACCAATGTATCTGAAGCGTAAACTTTATAATCAACGTGTCTTACCTGTAATGATGTACGGCTGCGAAACTTGGACATTGAATGCGCAAACGACTCAAAGATTGAGAGTCACACAAAGAGCAATGGAGAGATGCATGCTAGGAATAACCAGGAGGGACAGGAAGACAAATGAATGGATTCGCGCACAAACAAAGGTAGAGGATGTAATTAAGACTGCGAAGAAGATGAAATGGAGATGGGCCGGTCACATAGCTAGACAAACGGATGGAAGGTGGACGACAAATGTACTACAGTGGTTTCCTAGAGAAAATAAACGACCGAGACGACGTCCAAATGTAAGATGAGTAGATGAAATCAAAAGCGTTTATCAGGAGCTACATGGATGAGGATAGCAGCAGACCGAGACATGTGGAAAGAAAAGGGGGAGGCCTTCATCCAGCAGTGGATAGAAAACGGCTGAATATGATGATGATGATATATATGGATAGACCAGGAGGAGATTATGAAAAACAAAGTGTAAGAAAACCGTTTATTATAAACAGGAAAATTACTGTTGGGGGTCATCGGCCGTAAGACATGGTTAAAGGGGGTCCCGGCATGAAAAGGGTTGAGAAACACAGGCTTGCTGTGTCTTCAGCCTGTTTTAATTAAATTAAGTATGGATACAAAGCCTCAATGAAATTATATAAATATGTATGTATGTGCGTAGTGTATGTGTGTGTGTCGTGTCCGATGAATGAATGGCTATGTTTATCGCCTTGTAATCAATGGGTTTGAGAGGTGCGAAACATTATGCTATCCATCCTGAATATCTAGCCAAATTCTTTGCCTTCACTTTCAAGAGCTAATTTGCCCCCACTTTGTGTCGCCCCCATTCTCCTACTACGTTTTCTCATCCATGGCAAGGTGAGGAAACAACCGCGAAGCAATAATTCTGTCATTCAGCAGCGCTTTTTAATAGTTATTTATGATGTTTATGTTAGGATGTGGAGGCAGGCTGGGAGACGCACAACAGATCCGTTACCTCAAGGGACAAGGAGGAAAAAAAACTAGTCATACAAATGTAAACAATACGATTACTGTTGACTTTCTCTCTCTCTCTCTCTCTCTCTCGGCCATTAAAAAAATGTGTCGACAGCTTTTGTTTTCACATGAAGAGATTGTATCCCAAATAATGTGCAGTAGTTATAACACATTTATGATAGTAAATACTTTCCGTAGTAATTAATAGTAAATGTAAGTTAGCAACACTAGCAGCACGTAGTGACATCTATTGATAAAAAAATGACGGCGAGTGAAGGTTTAGTCCCTTCTTAAAAGAGTATATCTGGTCACCCTAAATTAACCGATCATAATAATAGCAGGGACACTTAGTGCTGTGTAATTTATTTATTTCGTGCTGGTCTGTAGTAGAAGAGGGTGTTGTCGGTGCGAATGGTAGAGCCTTTCAGAAGTACATGCTATACATCTCGAAATTTCAGTTACGTTCCGTTTCCTCTTTAATAATAAAGCTGTGAAACTTGTGGTGGTTAAAATGTCTAATGGACTTCTTTAGAGAAATCAGCAACGCTGACAATGATTCAGTGTTTCATCGTGGTAGACATATTCCTTTAGTATACCTAAGAGAATAACACATAAAAACTCAGTGTAAATGGTCAGCCCGGATTCGACAGTAGAATGATCCGATTACGACAAGAGCGCCCTCTCATTTTCAGTAGCAGTTATTTAAAGAGCTTTATATAATATATTTAAAATCAGTGCCCCTTTCTGTGACTGACTGGTCACGTGCAGAAGTTATTATTGAAAAATTTAGTATCCAAGGATCTTTTTGTCAACCTAATGTGATACCCTTCAGTAATCACTATAAGATTCAACTAGCCGTTGAAATCATAAACCGTATCCAAACTTATGTCCTCTGTCGCTTGTCAGTGTGGGTAATACAGTAGACTAAAAACCATGAACACACGTATTACACATAATGTGAATGTATAAGGTAGAAGAGCCAAGACTTCCTTCCAGTAACAACATTCAGCTAAGCATGAAAAAAATAGGCAACGAACATTTTTTTTTTAAAAAAAAAGAAAAAAAAATAAGTCGTCGTCTACCACTTTTGATTCCAGTTGTGAAAAGTGCTATTTGTCGTTTTGATCGAATTAAACAGTCCGAACAAAAGAAGAGACTGTTCATTATTTTACTACAAGACGTTTGGTAAAACATGATTTCATTCGTTTCTGCAGTTTAGCTGAGCCAAAAGGTGCTGTGAACATCTAACAACAAACAAGGCAATTCGAGAAGTGCCTGTCGAAATTTGTTATTCCTCCTCCATTTAAAAATGTTGACATTTTTTCTGAACCTGAAATTTCAGCTTTTCTTTTTATGAACAGAAATTGAACTGAAGCAGTTTTCCCGTTCGAGTGAAACGTAATGAATACAGGGGAAGTAAATTAATCAGTAACAACGATTCTTGCTGTTATTACTACTACTTCGACCTATGTAGTATAAGGAACCGACATTTTCTTCTATATTATACAAGTTTCCACTCTAGACATTTTGAGATAACTAATCATGGTATAGTTGGGATCAAAGTAAATTCTCGATTTAGATAAGTTTCCGCTTTATGCAAGTTCCGTTTTAGTTAACCTTCACTATGTTAACTTTTTCGATCTACTTTTACCGAAGCATCGAGTTGAAGCATTCACTCAAGACACAAAATGTATTAACTGTGACACTGCTTTCTGTAAGTGTGATAAGAATTCCCTTGTGTGTCAACTTCTGGAGACCCACATTCTTGGCTGATGGTGAATTTTGTACTCTCCACATCATGCATTGTCTCTTTGATAGATGGTTTGGAAAGTACTAAGTATCGTGACCTATAACAATTCGATCCAGGATTGACGGTGCGATTCCCCAACATCAAGGAACGCAGTGCATATATTGATGTTCTCTCTCTGTTCCGTGACAGATGATTATCGATCTTCAGAATTGGCATTTATATGTTGTGCAAGAGTGGAGACGCATAGTTACAATTATCATTTATAATCATCATTTATAGGTCATCATTTATAATTTATTATGAAATATTCATTGTATTTACCATTGCAAGGAGTCGATTTGAGGCTCCAAGTTGGTAACTCTGTATCGTGTAAAGGAAGCGCAATTTGACCCGTTTGTATGAACTTTTATTTCTTGTTTCGATGTCAGGATTCTCCTCCCAAGTTTTGTAACCATCTTTTCTTTACACCCTTACACCTATTTCAGGAGACGTTAAGCAAGGAATATTGTCTCTTCGCCTTCCTTTTCAAACATTGATGAAATATAAGCTAATTCACAGCAAGTTGTCCTAAAGCCATTTCCTTCTGTTTTATTGATCGCTGAAGCACACACACACACGCTGAGCGATCCTTGGCATCAAGATTACGTCATAGAACGTACACTCCAAAATCTGGAAAGTTAGTCTAACTTTTTCCATGCACGCGTCAGCAGCGTTCTTTGCTTGCGGTTTGGCTGAGTAACAAATTGAAACACATTTGTAAGTATTCCTATTGGCGACCCATAGAAATCACAAGCAAAGCATGCGGCTAGAGCGTACATGAAAATTCGGCCTTATCGGGTGGCAAGAGCTTAGAGAGTGGTATGTGGAAGTAGGAAGGGCAACAGATATCCCGTTCCTGTCCAGATCTGAGTAAGCGAAACTTTCGTGTAGGTTTGGTGGCCTATGTTGCCGATTTTGAATTTCAGGTATTCGCTCATCGTACCTCGTTGAACTGTGTTCAATAAGCTTTCCAAAGATGTATCATTTGTGATTCTGGAATAATTGGGGTGGACACAAGGGCCGCCAACATGAAGATCTAAAGGTTAATATTTCTAAATCAGCCAGAACTAAGCTCAGATTTGTCTTCAGCATCTCACACTATCAGAAACACCTTGTTTCATTAAAGAAAAAAAAAACTTTTTGAAGTTGAATTTGTCTGCCAGTATAGTATAATCTCTAATTTCTGAATAGTCATTGTATTCTTACGGATCCAGACGATATGATTCTCTTTCCAATCTCTCTTATTTTTAACTATACAGTATGGTAGAGAATTCTCTCCAACTTCAGTTTTTCATGCTTTTTTTTATATATACAAATGCTCATTTAGTCGAGACTTGGACCACAAAGGCGGCAGACCTAAAAGACCACCTGCGTACCTTTTTTTTTTTTTACGCGAATAGTCAGGTATTTTCAAAAATATTAACAAATTAAGCACAACTAAGAACACACTTTTGATAATAGCTTAAATAATTATTACTTATAAATCGAACTTCTTTAGATGAGGTTCCTTCCAACCCTTGAACAGGGATAAAAATTAATATTTATTTCTTTTTTATGTAAAATGGTCCTCTGTTCTATCCTATAAATCTCAGTTGTTCTTTTTCTTCCCGTCGCGTCATTACAAGAAACCATCAATGTAAGCTCAAGCAGACGCTTGACACTCTAATTATGATAGCAAATTTTGCAGTTTAACTCAGGATGCAAGTTTAATAAAATTTTAAACCGAAGAAACAAAATTAAGAATATTAATATTTAAAAGACAGAGTGATTTATTATAAAATTTTAAACATTTTTGAACTGCAATCCATATAAAAGAAAACCGCCAGCAGTGAAACAGATCGACGAACAGGTAACAATAATAAGGCACTCATTTTATTGGATCGGTCCAATTATTATGTAACATCTCTTCTGGTAATTCCCTTCTTGTGCCACACAATTCTTAACTTACATATTGGACCAGATATCCACCAACTAAAATTAAACATGCTTCTCCAAATAATTGAAAATCTGAATTTTAATCTGACACAAATCAGGAGCAACCAAAACTAGTTTAACCTGCTCGAAAGCTACCTTCCTTAGGATCCTTAGGATCAAACTTAAATTTGAATCTTTTCGCAATAAAGGTTCAGCCAAGCAAGTGAAATTGGGAATATTTATTTTCCCTCAAGTTACCACACCAAGATAGTTCTTCAACTGCTTCTTAGTCTGAGGTAATGGGAAGTTTCAAATAGGTCCATTAATTGTTATATTTACTTTCACCTCGTTTTCAGGCACTACGTAACTTAGAAACTCAAATTCAGACTGTAGCAATTTATACTTCTGAAAATTTAAAGTTCAATTGGCTTTAGACATTTCTTCAAAGACGAACGAAAGAAGATGGAAATTATTATTTTGGATGATGGATGAGAAAATTAGATGGATGAATATTATTTAAATTCACTCTAATGAAATCTTTAGTCAATAGTGGAAATAACTTGTTCATGGCTTCCTGGAACAAGGTATAGCTGGACTTCAACCTCATGGAGATTAAAACACCAGACGAACTTCCTTCGAAGATAAACTAGGTACAGGCACATGAGTTAGGATGATATCTAATTCCGTAATAAAAATGTTTTCAGTGAAAGCAGAAAAAAAAAAACACGGAATATACGGTGCAGAATTACCTGAATAGACTTCATCCTCACTCGACCTAGGATTCACATAATGGCCTAGAAGTTTCAATAATTAATTATTCCCCACTCTAACCCACTCCTCAAGTTAATTTCTTGAAAGGCTCTCTCATAATATTAGATAAGGTTAAGCTGCAACTGGAATAGCATACAACTGAACTTTTAACAGGACGGGATCGCTCTGAAACAAGTATCTGTAATAAAGCAATAAATTTTAGCCGTTCTTTGACCTCTAATAATAAATCCAAACAGGATTCAATCTTATTCCTAATTTCAGATTCCGAAACCAAATAGTCGTCGTTGCTGCTTACAGGTACATTGCTTACGGAAGAAATACCCATCGAGAAAGGTACTGTAACCAATGATTAGTAGTGGCATAAAGTTGCAAAGTTATTAACAACATCGAGTACACCTATAATATTTCAAGGAAGTCATACCTAACAACAAATACTTTTTTAAACCACTTAAAACAAAGTTGGTTAATTTAAAAATAACAGCCGTTATATTTAAGAAGAGCATCTGCACCCCTATAATCTTATGCGTTTCATTACCCGTGACACTTTATGAAACTTGCGATGCTGGTTTGAGCGTAGCCTTAGGGAAGATAGTTCAAATTTTAGACCATGTGTTTCAGTTCAATAGAGCCACAGTGCAGTTCAGATTGAACGCTGCAATCTGCCTAGACAGACTATTGGGGACTTATTAATCAATATAACTTCATCTTCAGTATAATTTCCCTCTATAAGGAAATCTACAATAGGAACTGTTTTCCTTTGCCATTCTTCGTAGCTGCACTACACAAAGTAAAGTCATCAAAGGTAGTGGGCCGATCCAATCATATTAAGCTGTTCAACATCGATCCTTTTATGAAGAGCTTGTCGCATTTAAATTGCCAGGAGAAAGTATATAAGTAGTTTTTAAGTTGTTATTATTACCATTATTTAGTAACCAGTAATTATTGAATACGTCTACTTCAGGCAACATTATCGTGTACATTACAAACGCCGGTTTTGAAAGTATTTCATTTCTCCTGAGCGTTCACGTATCACTGCCATCGTTGTTGCAGTTCTCTGATACGTTTAGCGTAGAATGAAATAGGCTGCTGTCATAACTACAAAACATCTTTATGTAGTGCTTCATCTGTGTGGAATTTCTTTCCTCCCAGATGTTCGTTAAGGAATTCAAACAAGTGAATACTGGAGGATGTTTGGACTGTATGGGGCGTGGTGTAACACCTTCCAGTGCAAGTTGACCAGCGTTGTAACACTAAAATGGACAGAATGTTGGCGGGAATTGTTGTGAAGCACCATGACATGTTGCAAAAACATCCCAGGTATTTACTTGCGTATATCACCGTAGAGCAATGTGGAATAATAGCTGGTCTAGTATTAACTGAGGCTCAATTATTAGTCGGATAATCCAAGTAATATTCACTGGTGTGGCTGCAGTCGGCTGAACATGTTCATGCGGTTCATTACCATTCGTACACTCATGCTCGTGACAGTGTTTGTTCCCCATCCTGTGCTTTCAGTCTTCGCAACATTTCAGCTAGCTTCACCTAGACAATCTGTGACAGACTGGAAGTTTCATCGTGCTCCAGTTACTCCTTACTTTTACGGCAAAAAGTCTCGCTCAATGTTGAGCAACCCTTGTATAAATACCATTCTTAGTTCACCACTCAATAAAGAGCTTCTAAGTTTTCGCATTGGTCAAAAACTTACCTGACGAACTTTAATATTAAGACATTCTACGGTGCAGAATTTGGCTGACCGTAACTTCGTCAGAGTTCCGCAATACGTGGATGCAGTGTCAGTGTGACCCTGGGACAAACTGCCATCTTACCCACTTTGCATTCGAATGATTCACCTACACCGATACTTGCCTAAATGATCAGTGCAGCGACTTACATTCATAACACCATTTCACATTGCAGCAATTGGAAGATATTTCATTTTGCGAGCTACATATTGACTTACCCTCGTATATACAGGATGTTCATAGATTTTTTCGTATTGATGAATTCTTTGAATTGTAATGATACTGGGGAAGTGCCATCGCATTTTTTTAGATATCTTCCTTCACCATCAGTTCAGTAACATGGCCGCATGAGAGCCCAAACATGCAGAAAAGGGAATTTCCCTCATTTTTTTCTCTCTTACGTTACAACCCCATGTGAATATCCTCATTGGAAAGCCTACTCTATTACAAACAAAATGTTAATAGAAATCGCTAGCTTGTGACAATTACGCTCTGAGTTATGGGTACTTTCTTAAGTCTCGAAATTGTCTGCAAAACCATAATATATACAGTGATGCAAAACCATAATATATACAGGATGTTCATTGTTATTTTTCGTTTTGAAGACTTCCTTGTATTGTAATGATCCTTGGGAAATTTATTGTGTGTATGCCAACGTATTTTTTAGATGTATCCTTTCATCATCAATGCAGTAATATGGCCGCGTGGATGCAACGGGGGGGGGGGG
>JAGDQP010002145.1:0-13546 GCA_022664845.1 Lepisma saccharinum
AAAATAACTACTTGAAACTTGTTCTAAGAAATTAAAAAATCGTTTAAAACTCTACAAAATGCAGTTTCTAACATACACTGTGACTCCTTCCCCCATCCCATGTTTATAGAAGAAGCTAATAATGGTATACTTCATTTCATGTTCAAGAATCGATAACATTAAACTTCTTGTAAAATAAATATTAATTATACTAAATATTTCAAGACAATTGAGGATATTGTAGTTTATCTTCACTGCAAAATACCTTGAGCCCCCCCCCCCCCCCGCCCGCGGCCTAGAACCGTTTCTGACTGTAAAATCGTCGTTCTTGTTGTGATCACGATGATAATTGTAAGTTGTACATTACACATATAAAATGAATCATCTTACGTTACTTTTGTTATCGCATGACGTTATATAGATTGTTAGTTCTCAAGTTGATGGTTCACAAAGTTAACAGGCAAGCAGAAATCATATCTCCGATACGGGTAGTCAATTGTGTTGAGAGTTCAGTATTTCATGGCCGATATTAACAGGTAGATCCATATGAATTATACTTATGTATCAGATGGAGACATGCATGCGGCTGTTTTCTCTGTCCGTGTCATATTTAGGCGTATGTACCAGCGAATATAGGTCAACTTCGCTCTAGCCCCATATGAAGCAGCACAGAAAGTGAAAAAAAAACACTGTATTTGCTGTTACATTATAGAGAATTAGTGTAATGTACACGCCAAGTCTGATTTCTAAAACCGTTTATACTAAATTTGTCCATCATTCGGTGTTTGATATTTCCCAGGACCTTCTAATTGTTTAGCCAACGCTCAACCAACTTAGCTACGGTCGCTCGGTACGACACCTTTTGAAAACTGATTCTAAAGAATATGGTTTACTTTCTAATATCATTTTCTTTGTATATTTGAAGCAGCTTCATGATTAATGTTAAATTCTGTTATCTCTGGAATGATGATTCCATGAGCAGAATGTTCCGGAACCCGATGTGATTTCTTCAGTTAAAGTAAGATTGTCCCAGCAAAAATAGGTTGTAACGAGTGAATCTCTTGTTACAGCCGAAGGATTACTGTACTGGTTCTGAGCAATACTAACTATATTACAGTTCCACGTTCTAGAACATGTGAATGCGAATCAGTGGTGAGACTATTGAGAAGGGTTATAGAATAAGTTCTGTGCCACCTGTGAGATGCAAACTGTCATTCTAGGCAATAAATGCTTTGGCATTTTCTACGTACCATTTTGGCATTGCGGAACACAGATCTTGGGAGAAAGTAGGCCTGCTTTTGAAATTTATATTAATCGTAGTTTCTTTTTCGCCATGGAAGAAGTTTAAAAACTCGAACAATATAATACTTGGAACATTTGAGTCTGAGGTAATGTTCTGTTCATCTATTTTGTATCGCTCCAGTACTCGTGGATATTCTTCAACACGAGAAATATAGGAGAACCCAGACTTAAATGAATCCTGTACAGTTTCCATCTTTGATATTGATATTGGATTCACCAAATCGCCGTGTTCCCTGGCTAGAAAGCAAATTGAAGCTGCTGGTCAAAAGTATTTTCAAAAATTTCTTTTCAGTTTATACTTATTATAATTTTCGTTGCGATGTTCTGGACTACTCTCAAACAAATATTGCAAGTAAGTATCATGCTTAGAGAAATCAGTTGTCATTCTGTATTATTTCCTTCCTTATACAATCATATAATTTGTCGAAGGTTTTCCATGTTCAGTAAACATTTTTTCTAATAGAAATTTTTTTTATCGCGTTTTTGTTGTGAATGCTATCGAATATAAGATTTCTTGCATGATTCATGATACCTTATTTCAGCTGAATAAGATCGATTCCGTTCACTTGAAACAGTACTTGTTCATCTTGTTTGGATTCAGAAGCTATCTTTATTGCATTTTCCGCACTTAAAGTCAAACACAGAGCGAGCTCCTTTCTGTCTTCCTTCTACGTTTCCCTCTTACAAGAAGGAAACCAGCATTACCTTAGTTTTGTTTTTATCTCGCTGTGACATCTGTGCATGTTTGCTCTTCAAATGAGGAAGAAGATTCGTTTCATTTCCTAAAACTCTTGTGGATAGGTCTGTGGATTCCATGACAAAAGAGCGAAAATAAAAACCAGTGAAAGAGAAAAGCTTAAACAAAGTTAGCGTTATCAAAAGGGCGTATTACTAAATAAGCGAATGACAAAAGGAGCGAAATCTAAAAGGGTGAAAACCGAAAGAGCGCATTGTATAAAGGGCGAAAAATAAAAAGAGCGAAATATAGAAATTTTCTAAAGAAACATTGTTAAAATGTATTGTTCGAAGGTATGTGACTTTCCATGACATATATACGTCTTCACTTATTTGTTCATGCAATTGATATTTGTTTTCCAATTGTGATTAACGTTCTAAGATGACCGGTAACGTCTCCGGCCATGTATTTTGTTACATCTTGGACATAAAAAAAGGCATTTTGACAAGGGGCTTGGATGATGTTGCGCAGAAGAGGAGGATTTCATCACGAATATAACAATTATGATAATTTGAATATAATTTTTTTGATTCATTTCTACTTGCCAACACCATTCCCTTTTTGTACAGATAAAACAGTAACCGAAATACTCCTTTAGTCTACATAATGTTCCTTAGTGAAAATCAGTCTACTTTTTCTGTCTGTTTGGAATTGAAATCCAATATCTAGGTGCATTTGCTCGTGTTTTATTTAGGGAATAAATATCCTCTACAAAGCTTATACTGAAATGCTTTGAGAAAAAAAAAACGCTACCTATTTTTAAAACTTCTTTGCTTAATTATATATTTTAATTAAAGGATAATATGGAGGATGTTTTGTCATTGATAAGTGACATTTTTCGTAATGACCTAACTATTTTAAGATTTTTCACTTATTTTAATAATGGAGTCAATAGATTTCTTTAACATATTTTTGCCATTCTTGAGTTTCTTTGTGTTCAAAGAAGGGAAAATCACTAGTCTGATGCAAGGTAAGAAAGAATCTGCCGCGACTTGTAGATGCTAGTTTTTGTATCAACATTCGATCCCCAGCACTCTATTATCCTTATATGGTTATGTGTTTGGATAAACGCTATGACGTATAAGGACTCTTTGTACTTTATGAATGCTTATAAGGTAGATTTATATTATAATTTCTTTATGTGTGTGAACTTTAAGAGTAATTACGTGACGAATCCGAATTTTTCGCGCAAAGCCTTATGGGTAAACCTAGTGTTTTATACTACCAACGACCGAGCGAGAATTCAGACTTAACTTGTCTTTCGAGGTGCGAACTTCATGTCTCTCGTACCAATATTTTAGCAAGTCATTCGTCAAAGTGTTGTCTATAAACTGTTTCCCGTGAAGTGTCACTCCCCAAGTGTTAACCCCGAGTTATTGGTCGTAAAGGATTGATTGTCAGTTGTGATATGTAACTCGGAACTTCTCTATATTTTATTGGCGTATTTTGTTAAACTTGACTTCGAAAAGTCAAACGCACGATGCAGTTACTTATACCAAACACCGGCAAATGTATACCCGCATGGCGGAGTAATACCTACCATCGTTGCTTGTGGCCGAACTTGTGTATCACGTCGCATAAACCAGTCTAAAGTTGGGGCAGTACTGTATAATTTTAAAATGCAATGGCATGTGATTGTTAAATACAGTACTTGTTTTGTAATGTGCTTAGTTGAATTTGCCTCACATTAAAGTGGCTGTGAATTTTTTTGCTTGTTCAACTCAGTTGATGCAATTAAGTGGCAAGCTGTGTTGCCGACTTCTACATCGAAGCAAAAGCAAGTTGAAGTGTTTGTTGGTTGAGCAGTGACAGTGTGCTAGTGTTTGCAGTATTTCTTGTGGCAGTATTGTGTACGTAATCATATGGTCCCAAAGAAAAATGATTCGTTTGACGTCATCCTGTGGATTCTCATCGAGGGAACAACATACATTTTCATGTCCCTTCCCCGCATCCCACTTTGCCTTCCTCAGGACAACGAATTGGAGTTTGTTATCAATGTGTATCAGCAATACGTGAGTATGTATATAAACAAATACTGGCCAGATCGTGTGTGACAATTTGCGATATTTCTTTATAAATACTAGCTCAAAACTGAACTTGAAGCGCAGGAATACAAATATTTCCGTTTTTATTAATGCTGCTATTTTTTAAGGGTTGTTCACCCACGCGGTGGCGCAGAATTATTTATGTTTGTTTGAAAAAAATTGTAAGCATATCTTTCCGTTACGCAAATCATTTTTCTTTTTTTACTTTATCACGACAACGAGTTATTTGTATGTGTGTGTGTGTGTGTGTGTGCTCTTATTAAATTGTCTTCAAATATGTGTAAATGTTTATGTCCTCCCAAACAAGTCTTTGCATGGTAGATTTTAGTATAAATAATAATAATAATAATAATAATTTTATTGCAGAAACTAGAGAGATCATCTAGAGCATTACAATCGTCAACAAAGCATATCAATACAAATTGTAAAAAAAATATTTAAAAAATCAGTTTTTCAACAAACCAACAATTTCAAAAAATTCATTCCTCTCATATATTGGATTATCAGTTAAAAATTTATTTAACCTTCTTTTAAATACAGCAGTAGACAAATTGATATACTCTTCTGGAAGAGCATTAAAATATTTGATAGAGGTATATGTAAAACTCTTTTGTGTTGTTGCATAATTACACTAATTTATCACCAAGTTGTGTTTAATCCTCGTATTGTGCTTATGATAACTGTTATGTTGTGCATAATTGTTATAATTCTCTTTAACATACATTAAACATTGAAAAACAAACAACGCAGGCAGTGTTAAAATGCCTAATTTGGTAAACCATACCTTACAATGACTTTTGGGAGGCAGACCACTAATTAGTCTTACAGCCATTTTTTGTAATCTAAAAACTTTTTCGGACCTTGTGTTACAGTGCCATAAAAGAGTTCCATATGTTAAATGACTTTGTATATGTGTGAAATAAACAATTTTAAGTATACCCAAACTAACACAAGACCGTAATTTCCTTAACATGTAAATGCCAGTACTCAATTTGGACGCCACTTTATCAATGTGTTGATTCCAATTTAATCTAGAATCCAAGAAAAACCCAAATAATTAATAGGTTTATCATTTGCCAAACTAATTCTACTATTATATGATACTCTCAAACTTTGTATTTTCGCAGTGTTTAAACAAAGCAAATTCGCATTACACCAATCATGTACCATTTCAGAAATATTATCTGTTTCGTAATTACTCTCCTCATTGCTATTCGAACTTATACATATTCCAAGATCATCAGCAAATAAATAACTTTTTGCAGAAGATCCTATAACATTTGGCAGATCATTAATATAAATAATGAATAAAATGGGGCCCAGAATTGATCCTTGTGGTACACTATGGGCTACAGACAAGTAGTCAGATTCAGCATTATTGAAAGATACTTTTTGATATCTCTCCTGTAAGTATGACTTAATAAGATTAATAGCTTCAGTCTGAAATCCATAGTATCTCAGTTTTTCTAATAATAATGAATGTGATACGGTATCAAACGCTTTAGACAGATCATACAACTTTATTTGGGTAAATAATTTATTTTCCAGACATTGAATGAGATCCTTAGTTAAAGAAGTAGCAGCTTTGACCGAGCTTAAACCAGTCCTGTATCCATATTGACAGTTACTGAATAAATCATTTGTTTCAAAGTAACTAACAATTTGATTCTTTAATATAGTTTCTAAAACTTTCGAGACAACAGGTACCAAGGAAATCACCCTATAACTATCACAAGAATTCAAACTGCCTTTTTTATATATTGGTACCACTCGTGCGTATTTGAGTGCACTAGGAAAAGCAGATTCTAGAATACAAGTGTTTATAATATGTGTTAATGCTTCACCAATATATTCTACACTACATATTAACATAATTGCATTTAAACCATAAATATCAAAACTTCCACTATTTTTTAGTTGCAACACTGCTCTTGTGACTTCATTGACATTAACTAATTTGAATTCAAAACCACTCGATGGTTTTGAATAAAGATTTAGAAAACACTCAAAGTTGTCATTGAGAATATTTGAACTCACTTGTTTTAGGAAAGTCTCAATTTTTTCGATGAAAAATGTATTAAATTTAGACGCAGTTAGAGTACTTCCACTATTAGCATGGGTTTTACGGTTGTTACATTCTCTCCTAATTATATCCCACATAACCTTACCTCTATTGCCTGAATTACTGATTAAATTATCATTATACTGTTTCCTCATTTTTTTAGTAATGACCTAAATTGTTTCTTACATTTACAATATAGTATCTTAGCTGCTTCATTGCCAGTACATGCATAAAAATCGTAGCAGCGCATACATATACTCTTAATGTAATTTAATTCTGTACAGTAAATTTTGTTTGCTTTCGGCGCAGTAGATTTTTCTTTACGCTTTTTGAAGGGAAAAGCGGTATAAGACGTTAAAACTAGATTATTTAGGAAAGTAAATAAAATTCCCCCCAATCAATATTGCTAACTAAATCCCTAAAAACTAATTTATTGACATCATTTATGATACGCTTTCTTTTGTCCCCTTGTACATTATATTGAATATTGCCATTCTTACATCTAGAGGTGTAAGGTACCTTAGCTCTGTACAAGAGTGCCCAATGATCAGAAACCCACGTTTTGATTACTTTACATACAAACATACTTTTATCTACACTGGTTACAATATCATCTATACAGGTTCCTCCATCGGGAAATTTAGGTCTTGGAATTTCATTGGTACTAATAGTCAATCCATAGGATGAAAACATTTGAACTAGTCCTAGAACCTCCGAACTATAGTTCATTCTAAAGTCAACATTGAAATCTGCACATAATATTACGTTAGCATTACCTTTGCAAACATATTCTAAAATACCATTTAACCTTTCAAGAAATACATCCATACTCTTGTTTTCCGTATTAGGCCTGTATAGCGAGAGGATAACTGTATTAAGTTCATTTAAAAAAATAGCAGTGACCTCACATACCTTCTCAATAGACATTTTGTTCACTTTATCGAGAGGTATGAAGTTCAACTTATTGTGTACGTAAATTAGGCAACCCCCATGTAGTCTATTAGGCCTACAGTACTTATTGGCTATAATATAGCCGTTAACATTATATAAATTCACTTCTTCATTTTCTAACCAAGTTTCTACAACACAAGCAATATCAACTTCGTAATCTTGAAAATAAGTCTCAATAATGTCCAATTTATTTGTAAGACTTTGTACATTCCAGTGTATTATGCTGAGACTGTCGTTCGGAACGTATTTACAATTAACTTTGTCTACAGTCCTCTTTTGACTACCTATATCATTAAATTCAGGACACTCAGTAGTATTCAAAGTTTTCACCCGACCCCATGCAATTTTATATTTATTCATGCAGTCTGGACAAGTACAAGGAACAATAATTAAACATCGTTCAGTTTACTAATTTGAGCAAACTTTCAGACATTGATTTCCTGAGTCCATTGCTTCTTGGCGGAAACACGAAAGGAAACGTTCATATCCAAAACTGTAGTTTAGTTAGAAATTCCAACGTGCCTATTGTGATCCTACACGGGTCGATTTGGAAGTGTTGTACTTTCAATGGGTGGTTAAGAGATGCCTCATCGACTCTCGAAACTAGTCATTTAAATCTGTTCCAGCCGTTAATTAAAAAGTGTCGAAATCAGTTAACTCAATCAAGAGTTCGGTTTTTTCGGTTGCGTTCGGGCGCTCTCTGACCTTGTCCGCAACGTCTCGCCACTGCGCCCATTTTCTTTGTCATCTGCTGTTCGTCTGTGTCGCATCCAGTTATACAGTGATGTTTGCGATCCTTGTAAGTGTGTTTCCGTTCGTTAAATGTTTGTCGTGATTGTCAGTGTTCACTTAAGTTTAGCGTTTCCTGCTTTGTAGCCGTTAAAACTATAGACGTTCGATTATCCGGCGAAATCGGTTGTCCGACATGGTCGCGATCTCGACCGTGTCGGGTAAAAGAGAGTCTACTGTAATTACATTTTAGTAACTGATGGCGTCATAGGGTTATTTCGACCTGATGGACACAATTTCGAATACCCAACAAGTGTTGTAATCCGCTAACCAAACATACTTAACTAACATACAAAGTCTAAGTTTCCCCCGGAGGCTTGTTTTACACTACTGGTCCATATTCTGTGATAGAAGAGTTAGAAAAAAACATCATATTCTGATGCCTTTGAGGCCATAGGATTAGGCCTGATGGATACACGTTTCGATTGGCCAAAAAGTGCTTTTGTAATGAGGTGACCAAAATCTCAGATTCACCGGGGCTAGTTTTCGACCCACTTACCCACATTCTACAAGAGTAAGAAAACCACCATATTCTGGTAACTGATTATTACGTTATAGAGCTATGTCCATTGGTCAACAAGCGTTTTTGTAATGAGGTAACCATAGTAAACAAACATGCAGAGCCTCAGTTCTCCTTCCCCCTCCAGGGAGCAGTTTTTCACCTGCTGACCCTCGGTCTATAAGAATAGGGGATCATAAGATTCTGGAACACAAACCCTGGATTCAGAACACGAACGTGGTTTACATTCCACGAAAACCTGTAGGGCCTTGACTATTTTCGTAGTTATTTCATTGTCCAAAAACTGTTTAAATCTACACTAATATGTTCGCAAGTGAATCTTACGTAAGCATTGCTCTGATCCCCTAGTCGCTCATTGATAGTTAAAATAGGCAAAGCTTGAACCCTATCTCGCCTTGAATGCTTACGTAATACTTGGGCAGCTCTTTTTCAGAATTTTCTTCAATTTTATTTCCATTGAGGATTGAAAGGAACGGAGCGATGAACAAACAACATCAGGTGTTTCTAAACTAATTTCGCATAGCATTCAGGGATTAGTAGATTTTAGAAAGTACTTATACATAAATAATATCAAACCAAGAAATAGACTGATGGCCCTTGGTTCAGTGAAATAACGTACACTCACAAGTAAAGTACCCGAAGTGAGGACTCGAGTTGCTCATCAAGCGATACCTTAAATTGAAGCTAGTGACGAGTACAGTTCACCTGTGAAATCCTAGCTGCAGAGCTCCAGAAATAAAAGTGTTATGGCGGGTCAAAGTTCAAAGAGAAAGCGAATTGTATTGAAACAAGTCACAACGAAAGTCAGAACAAAAGTCAGAAGGACATGGGTTTAAATTGAAATGCGATTCATTTGAAGGAAAGAGGCACGTACAAAGTACTACACATTGATACAATCAATATGTAAGTCGTCAATGAAGGCGTGTGATATGCAGATACTTTGATCACAATGAGCACACTTGACAAAAGAGATGTTCTCACATGAGGTCTTGTAACACTCGTCACGTATATTAGAATCAAAACAATAATCCAATGGAGAAATCCAGGGTTCGGGCTCCTCATCCAAGTAGCCGCTTTTGTAAAACGCAAACCTGATCATGTTGCGAAATCGTGAGGCGCTGAATTGGAAGAGAGTGAAGGACTGCATTCGTATAATGTTATCCCGATGCCAGAGATTAATGTCCGAGGAAGCGATAACTGTGTCAGTAATGAACCTGATAAATGATTTATATGGACGGAAAAGGTAAACATCGAGTGGTTGGATGAAACCAGTGCAACCACCAGGAATTAAACGTTTGAACAGTGTTATATGATTAGGGCATAATTCATTTGATACGTTATCATCCTTATTTGCACTCCATGAATCCAGCAAAAGCAAGACTTTATCACGATCGGCAGGCAGGCTATTCCAGAATACAGAATAAAACTCTTTACAATCACTTTTGTTCATGTTTGCAGTCTTTTCCGGATGGGACACTATGTTATCGGGATCTTTTTGCTTATTTCCTGGAAATTGACCACTGGATTCGGATACAAGAACGTACATCGGGATATCATTCTACACATTACATTAATTGGGAGTAACTTACGAAGTATTACCATCGGGATAATCGGCAAAACATGGACATCACAAGCAGCTAAATTAGTTTTCTATTTGAACTTTGACCCGCCATAACCTTTTTATTACTGGAGCTCTGCAGCTAGGATTTCACAGGTGTACTATACTCATCACTAGCTTCAATTTAAGGTATCACTTGATGAGCAACTCGAGTCCTCACTTCGGGTACTTTACTTGTCAGTGGGGGTAAATGAGTCTAGCGGGTTTTGAATCCATACGAAACTAGTATTTACATGTACAGTTATATAGTCTTAAGTGCAAATGTCATATTTTATGTACATTTACCCCAGACAGATCAAGGACTCCTCCCTCTTGAAGCCCCTCCGAAACTAATTTTAGATAAGTCTTAGGTACATGCGTACACGTATTCACGCTGGGATTGCTTGTGGTGCTAAAGAGAGTGCTAATAGGCCTATATGACTGTAATATAGATGTAGCAAAAGAAATTTGAAGAGATTGAAAATGAACTGGAATTATATATGTGGAATGAGTTTGCATCACTGACATCTTTTTATTTTTTATAATATTTCTTTTGTTCTTCTTTTATAGTCTTCCCGCAACTTTCTTCTTCTTTCTTTACATGAGCAGATAAACAGTTGAATTGTAGAGCGCGCTTGATAGGAAAGGAAGGGAATGTTAGCCCCACCTTTGCTCTATTTTATCACCGGCGCTGTGTGCAGGTGGAATACAATGGGTGATGAGTGACGCACTCTGTCCACATGTCCTCCCACATCTCTTGGGCTAGCCCTTTGCTCTTTATATACAAATTCCAACGCGGCAGGTTTTTGCGAATACAACAGTCCTTGTTTTGTATCTTTTACATATTGGTATGGGTGAAATGCTAAGTCACGGATAGAAAGTGTGTTTAAAGATAAGTAAAATATATAATAGAAAAAAAGTATCACTGCTCAGTTGTCTCCCATGGTAAAAGAGAAATCAAGTCGGAGCTCCACTGTGACTTCTTTTGTTTGTCCTAAAGGATTATCCAGATGAAGCTATTGTTATCTTAAATTAGTGGATGTTATGTGAAATCTACCTTAAATCTCTTTGAGGAAATTAAATTTATCTGTAACTGCCTTTTAAAGACACCTCTATTGTAGCTGTTTCGCTTGACGCCCAGACGAATTTTCCATGAGTATGTATCGAACTATATGACTTTCTAACATTTTAATTTCTCGCTCGTCGTCTGCTGTGCCCGGCCCGGCTCGATTCTACACCCACACTTTTCGGTTCGATCGAAGCCTGATCAAAAATCACACCAGACTGGTCGGAAAAGTGTGTGATTGGGTTCGTCACCCACTTTTCTTTTTCTACCACATCAGGTCACATACGATTTCCTGTCTTGTCCGGAGAATGTGGGTGTTGAATTGGTCAGGCCGGCCAGGCCGAGATCAGCCCGAATGTAGGGTTCTGCTGACTGTGTAAGTTGCAGGACCCTTATTACATTGTCAATTTGCTTCTGTAGAACTTGTTAAATTTTGAAAGCGCATTTAAAATCACTGGATCAGTACATGCAAATTTATTGTCGCCCATAAGCTTATGTCTATCTTGTATGTGTTGTTAATGCAATTGAGAATTCTATATACTTTTCTCCTAACTTATTAGAATGTTGGAAACAAATGAACTTTGCTATTTGCAACAACCTGAAACAATCCGCTGAATGGTTTATGAAAGCGAGATTTATTTTGTGAAAGAATATTACAAATATAGTACTTGTTTGCAAGACTATTCATAATAAATCGGCTAGTTTGTGAAGTATTAAATAAAAGTTCGTCATATTTCTTGAAACTCTTGCAAGAGGAATTTTGTTCGACATGGATTCTGTTTACGTTAAATTTTATCCTATCTGTGCAGTAGGAGGAATTCCGTCCAAGAATTCTATCCATAGGGTTAGGAAGAAGCATCCAGAAATTTCTCTGTCTAAAAGCACACTTACGACACTTTCTAGAAATGAAGGCTACGACTCTTTCTAGGTACCACTTGCTTTTGTTACATTTTTCTGTTGCTTTCTGTTTTCGTTGTTTATTTTATCATTACTTGTCTACATGAAATGAGATGGTAACAAGATTCCACCTAGATTAATTAGCATGTGTCTTTAAATATCATATGTGCTGCTTAGGTAACTATGCTGTAACAAGCTACATATTACAATGTACACAAATACTTTATCGACATAATATTCAATGGAAATTGTCCAAGAATTTTCTTTGGTTGAGTGCATTCGAATTGAATTTTGATTTTGGAGCTTTAGGTACCTTTGGTCAGGTCGTTTGGTTGAGTAAGTCCATTAAAATCAAGCCTATACGACACCTGTGTAAGACAAGTTGTTAGTGTCTAGTTCTTCAAAATTGAGTTATAACTAGTTTAAATCTGCATGACGACAAGGACCGTGGTATAATTTTGCGGAAAAGGACGTCATACTTATAAAGTAGAATAATTTACCGTTGTATACCATTCTTCCATTTTTGCCTTTTTAGGCGAAATATTAATGCGTATAAGTCGTCTAATAAAGTAACTAAAATAATTTTTAGGAAAAAATTACAAAGCAACTGGTGCAATCAATTCCACATTGTAACAACCAGAACTTTTTTTTTTTTTTTGCCAAAGGCGATTGATTATATTTTAAACAAGCACCGTTGCATTGAGGTCAAGACTGGTAGCACGCTTACTGCGCCTGCCTACCTGACGAATGTCTTAATATGAAGCACGATTTTTCTGTAGCAAAGCAACAAACACCGCTTCTAACCTTTTCCACTTAATGTGGAAGCATATCCAATGAGGAGGCGTTTATTATGTCATTCCATTGGCCTTTTGTCACAGTTTTCGGAGGCTGCAAATTGTAAAGCGCTACCTTCAAATGCATTGGAAGGTGATAATTTTCGAATCAGTCTCGGTTTCGCGTACATCTATAATTTTGAAACATTTGGAGAAATGTTTTTCTGTTGTTCATTTGCCTAAAAAAAAAGGCTAAGTATGAGACAAGGAAAAGCAGAGGTAAAAACAAGAAAAAGACCAGTGGCGTGAAGCCCAGCAGTGGTAGCGGGACCCTTTCTATTCTATGAAGGTCAGTAGCTCAAGATGATCTGATATAAAGACGCGAGAAGACCATGTCACGATCTCTGCAAGACGCACTCACACATATATAGTTATGCATAATAACTACCGGTACTATATTACCGCACGTACGATAAGAAGTGGATATTGCATTATTACCTTCATACACTCACTGTCATTTGTATTAACACTCTTGATGTTAGCTTGCTACTTTAAAAAAAAAACAGGGACCTAGTAGCACCCCTTCGTTTGTTGGATAAGGTGAGAAGTCATACAGGTTTGAGTTCTGCCGGTTATTCTTACTGATGATTTCCAGGGGTTTCCTCTGTTTTGTGAGGTACTTCCAGGGAGGATACTGTTTCATGCCCTAAAAGCTGTTCGTTATTAGACTAAAAAAATAAGCTCTGTGTGCTAGTTTTAAGTCCAGAACGAAATTTATAACAATTAACAGATCATTTGAAAATATATTCGTGGTTCTCTAATATATATA
>JAGDQP010002145.1:13646-68098 GCA_022664845.1 Lepisma saccharinum
GGCACTGGAGAGGCAAGAAGGTTCGCATCTTGCTGTCTGCCATACTGACTGAGGTTTTCCAACATTTATGTCACTTTTAGAAGGTAAAGCCTTTGGCCGCTTCTTCCATCCCGTGCCTCCAAAAGAGTGCTTGCCGACGGATGACATCCTTCAGCTAAAGTAATTTTACCAAATCCCATCCTGTCTTAAAATGTTTTGCGCATATAAAACGATAAAAAAAACAACTGAAAACTCTACCTACCCAAGGGCGCCGATTTCTGTGTAACTTTGTGGGGTTCATTAAGATTTTTTTTCTTTGTTGCCAGATAAGGGTCCAATTCAGATTTTTGCCAAATATTGTATATTCATTAAAAAAAACACATATAATAGTATACATATAGTCATTATGAAGGCTTCTCCAGGCCAATTAAAGCATTTAACTATGTATAGCGTTAAAAAAATCACAAAAGCATATTATGTTCTAACTAATAAGAATAAAGTTTCTGCTGTTACTAGAAAATAAACTTAGGAAATAACAGAAACTGATGTTAGTGTATGCAGTGCACTTATTCAACTTTTCCAAATGTGGTTCTCTTTCTATCCGGCTCACCCTTCCGCCGCGCTACTGCTTTATTGGACAAATATTGTTTTTCTTCTTTTAATTCTTGGTTCTCGAACTCAACTGGCATGGTTCAAGAAGATTTTGTCTCACCTACAGTGAGAAAAAGAAATATTTGGACAAGTTGAACAAAGAGGAAAAACAGACTTATCACACGCAAACTTGACCCATTTCGAAATCTCTTGCACTTTTATGATAATTTGGATACGTTAGATAGAATGCTATAGAAATAACTACTACTCGATACACTTGTAAGCTAACAGGCAACGAAAGAGTGACACCTACGTAAATTCATCGCAAAAATGTATTTGGACAACCCCATACTACTCTCGAAAGAAATGTTTTAGGTACCCTATTGTGTACAAAAGCACTCTGCGTGGTGTATTAAAGCAATCCACACCGTGTCAGGCATAAAGAAGAAGCGTGGGGAACAAAGTGAGTTGAACAACACTGGAACTGCTCACTTTAATTTCAAATTACCCGCGAAAGGTTAAAGGTACTGAGACATAGCCAAGCTTGTTGGAAAGCCACGCTCTAGCGTTGGATACAACATAAAGAAACATAAAACAGAATAATTATTGGGGATTCGTTCTGGTCAACTAAGGAAACTAACTGCCCGGATTGAAACCTACATTCTTCATTCTGTGAACAAAGCTCAAAGAATTAGTGAAAAAGATTTGGCTACTTCACTTGCCTAGGATATGCAAGTTAATGTTACAGATGTGTAGATGTGAACAAAATAAAAATGGGATTCAAAACATGTGTAGCCAGAAACAAAAACACACATGTCAGAAGAAAGCAGAAGTTCTAATTTCCCCACAAAATATAAATATGAGTGCCCTTAATTTTGGATTTTTTTTTTTTTTTTTTTTTTTTTTTAAGGATAAGACGAAGATAAACTTGTATTGTAGTGATGGATATCAGGACGTGTGGCGAAAGAAGAATGAAGCTTGTGGTGTAACTTGCATATCCTAGGCGAGTGAAGTAGCCAAATATTTAGCACTAATTCTTTGAGTTTCTATTCACAGAATGAAGAATGTAGGTTTTATTCCGTGCAGTTAGATTTCTTGGTTGGCCAGAAAGAATTCTATTCCGCAATGATTGCTCTGTTTTATGTTTCTTTATAATGTATCCAACGCTAAAGCATGGCTTGCAAACAAGCTTGGCTTTTCTGACGCGGTGTGGATTGCTTCAATACACTACGTAGACTGCTCTTGTACATAAGAGGATACATAGAACATTTATTTCGAGAGTAGTATTGGGTTGTCCAAATACTTTTTTTTTTGCGATGAATTTACGTAGTCCTCACTCTCTCGTTGCCTGTTACCTTACAGGTGTATCGAGTGGTAGTTAGTTCTATAGAATTCTATCTAAGGCATCCAAATTATCTTAAAAGGGAAAGCGATTTCGAAATGGTTCGTGTTTTACGTGTGATACAGTCTGTTTTTCCTCCTTGTTGAACTTGTGCAAATACTTTTCTTACCCGCTGTATATAGGTTTCCTATTTAGAAATTGTATTAGAAACTCAAAATTACGGTATTAAAGGTAAACAATAATTACACACAAACAGCAGTTTGACGGATATATTTCCTAGTGCAAGTCTACTCCTACTTTTGTGAGTTCTTCTTGTCGCTTACTTTTCTTGTATATTTTTTATTTTTCCTAAATTATGATTGTATATCACGAGGAATGATCCTTAATCCTCGGAATGCCAAGATAATATCATCTCACGGAACGCCAAGATAAGTAATTTTCAACCTTTGTATATTTCTCGTATCAAATAAAGTACTTGTTCAAATTCAATGTATTTTAGAGTATGGGTGTATTCATTGTATTTTATTTATTGAATTGTATTTATTTATTTATTTTATTTATTGAATTGTATTTATTTATTTATTTTATTTATTGAATTGTATTTATTTATTGTATTTTATTTTTTTCAAGTAGATATTACAAAATAATGAAAATACAGAAAAATTAAAATATTAAATTAACCTTGTAACCATTTTCATGGCTGCACAAAAATGAAGGTACCATGAGTCTCTTACTTATTTACACACATAAAGTACTACATATAAAATTACCAGAATCAAACAACCTTATTCTCTCACTCTCACATGTAAAGCACACCGTATCTGTTGTATTCTGATTCTTGCAAATGAAGTGATTACATTGCTGACAATATGCGGAGTACTTGTCTTTACCACTACACAAGCAGCATCGTCCACGTTTCTTCGCTCCTTGATTGAGAAACTATAACGTGTAGGTCGTTTAACGGAAAGAGACGTGTGGTCATTAGAATCGACAACAACTTGTTATTTTAATATAAAATGACATTTAAAAATGCCAAGATTGGGTCAAATTTACTCATACTTGATTTTCTTAAATTATTACACAATAAATACATAGGTTTAACGTCATTTTCTGCCGTAAGATTTTTAGACACGTACCTGAAGATTACATAGAATTTCACTCTTCCATTTAATGACTAATGGACAAAAATAATATTTTGACTGTATAGGTCATTTATGACCCGATCTTGGCTTCCGAGCGTTAAATGACAGATAATACGTTTTCATTTTTTCTTTCTTTCATTCTTTCTTTTCTTTTCTTAGTAAACGGTCTTTATCGATGTTATGCACGAAACTCCAGAAACAACACAAGCAATGCACGAATTAACTCCTTTACCCCTTTATTATACGTGATGTAATTTATATAAGTACTCTAGCACACGCGTTTCAGGGAGGGATTTATCAATGAATAGATTTGCCAAAGGGAAATGAGCTTAGTAGAAAGGGAAAACGAATGACCATGTACTATAGAAATAGGAGAACCGACTTCACTTTATCATTTGCCCCCTCCCCCCATCAGGGGGGCCCACTTCAACTTTGGGGGGGCGAGGGCCCCCAAAGCTCCCCCGGGATCGGTGCCCTTGTACCTACCTCCAAATTTTCGCTTCAATTCCTCAAACTAATAGTTCTAAAGTGTTACCTAGTGAACGGCTTAGGCCATAGCAGTTTGTCTGGTCCATATATGTTTAATAATACATAAAATTATAACATAAACAAATTCTTTATAATTAATAATTAATTGGCAATTGTAACTACTGTATTAATTGTTGATTATTTTAATGACAACGTAGAAACCGTAGCAACAAACAAAAATATGTCAATTTTATTTTTATTATTATAACTGATTCCATGGCAATAATTTTTTATATATTACCTTTCTACAAATACATAATGACATATACACCCGGTAGACATCAACAGTATTTCAAGCACATACGCACAAATCTCGCGAATATCCACACAAACACATACGTACAAAGTATACTTCTCGCTGGTCTTAACACACGTTAACAAATGGCTTGGTAAACAGTATCCGGCAAGCTTCTTGCTATATTCTCACCATGGAACCCATCCCATAGCAAGATGTTTGCCAGATCTTTAGCAAAGTATTCGTTAAAATACATTTTGAAACACACAATCCAGAAACACTTCACTCACACACAGTTGGTTCTCCGGCGTAAGATCGTTCGGTACAAATGATCTTGCGTCCCTCTACCAACTTAAAAAAAAAAGAGGACCCCGCAGACGGTAGAGACGTTGACGACGTTGTGGGGCTTTGAACCAACATCTATCTGTACTATTTTTAAACGTTTTGCTCCATTTATTGGATTTTATAATGTAGTTACTGTTTTCTCTTTAAGAAGATAGAAAGACTGAACTCCATAATGGATCTTAGTGAACCGTAATGGATCTTAGTGACTCACAGTCTAAAATTGAAATTTCCTCTCTTTTTACTTCAAAATTACGTACTCTGTCGTTTTCTCACATAGTTTTTTTTTCTCGTTTTTTACCTTTTTGCTGTGTATTTAGGAGATAGTGACAGGCAAGTCTGGCTGATTGGTGACAGTACAAATTCAAATATAAATGTCGTCACTACGTAGCAACACAAAGTAAATACTATATACTTTGTGGTAGCAGGAGGTCAACATGTAAATACAAAACATTTTCCACTTTCGACTTTCTTGATTTGTAACATATTCTACGTCTCTAAACATTTCCTATCTATTTTTATATTGCAGCCTAGTAATGACTTGGCCATACTTGCTTTTGTCAAATAAAAACTTTCACTTTTAATTGCGCTAATTGAAGTTTTGGAAAGCACTAGGTTTAACCACATAATACTTGTGTATAAATATATCTCCAAGTATATTTCTAGCATAGTTAATTAAATCACGTGGCTTCGGCTAATATTTTGCTAAAATAGTTTGCTTCCAAATAACCACTCAAACAGATTTACATAATCGGTGCAAATGACAAGTTAGGTCAGGTTACTGTAATAGATCAGTTTAGGCGTGATGTCAGTTATTTTAAAATGCATGCACAAATTCTTCGAGCCAAGACGCGCTGATTTGTTCCGACAAGTCATTGACAGGCTATTGGAACGTTGGCAAGAAGTCGTGAACAATGAAGATGAATATAATATTGACTGGTTCGTTAACACTTCTCATGGAATATATCCATAGTGCATAAAATTCATCTTATCATGGAATATACAGACTAAAATAAGTGAAAAGGAAACGGAACTTAAATGACAACCCAATACTTCTGTTTCAAATAGACGAACTAGCTTGATTTCTTGCCGATGAAGCATGAGAGTCGACATTACTGGTGTCATAGCTGAAAATGAATTCTCATACATTGCTCTTGACGCACCCAAAGTAAGTGATTGGTGTTTGCAATATCAAATTACGATACAGAACAGAAGCAGGATAGCTGCACATTGTTTTTGAATTACTATACACGTATATATATATAATTACTATATATATATATATATATAATGTATTGTATATATTAAATAATCGTTTCACAACAAAATCTGTATTTATTTACTCGTGATAGATGGGAGTCAGAGGAAAACTGATACATTTGTGTTCACTTTTATTACTTTGTCTTTTGAATATCAATCTAATATATGATAAAATGTAAATTAAGGTTTCGTTATGACGATCTGGGGATGTATCTAAACGTCAACCTACGAAACGCTATGTTTTATAACTTCATTATCTTATATCTTAATTGGACCAAAGGAAAAGTAGGTAGCCAAGTCAAGTCCATTACGTATAATATTTATCCACGCGACTGCTGGATCGTCGGACTTTCTTCACAAACATATCACATTAGACTTTAGGTAATATATATCTCCGATTAGACTCAGTTCCTTCTGAATCTACGACTCCGTATCCTGAACGCACAAACTAAAATCATAGATCGAGCGCATGAGCAGGAATCTGGGGCGTACTGAGCGCACCGCAAGAAAAACTAGTTGACCTTGCAGGGTTAAACGAGCACCTTGAGCAACGCACTACTAGTACGACTACTACTACTAATAATAATAATATCATGCTTTAATAACTTCAAATGAAGGAAACAGAGCTGTAAACTGCAACTTGTTATTTTCATTAACATAATCATGATGGTTAATATGATTGAACAGTAAGATGCTTCTATCTTGCAAAGCAGGGAAATTTAATGACATTGAATCCTTCCTTCACACGTTGTGCACGCTTAAGACTGGATGTTTAACAAACTACAACGTACAACGACATGCTTAAAGGGGCAGGGACAGAATCCGAACGGACAAAATCCAAGCCAGTCTTTTCCAATGACGGACAAAATCTAAGGGGACATTATGTAAGCATTTCTTCATTGTTAGAAATATTAGGAACATCGAAGTAAAAATAATGAATAGATAGATACAGGTATTATGCACCATTTAGCCAGTGTACCTATATATAGTGTAGGCCCGTAGGGTTTCGAAAACTTTACTCAACTGCCTGTCTGAGTGTCGTTTCGTCTCGTCTAATAAGCGCAGAGATATGAAATGAGACGAGACAGTTCTAAACCTCATCTCATTTCGTCTAGTGTGTATTACTAAATTAGAGTTAGTTACCATCCCCACTATATCTGAATGCTTCAAATTTTATCTATTGAACATATTTAGATGGAACAAAATCTGAACCAAATTACAATGTATAATGCCTAATTATTACATATCTTTGAATATTTCTAATTATGAATATTATACATATCTGAATAGTAAATTGTAAAGTCAAAATACAATAAAGCACTTCATTGTTATGCATCAGTGTAGACCTACTATTTTGAGCTACTGAACACATGTGAATAGCAAATTTCTAAGCAAAATTACAAATTGCAATACTTTAATCCTTTTCAAAAATGATTTAACAGTAATATAATTTCTAAAGAAGCATTTTCAAACCCGTTTCTTCGAGGTATCAAAATCTGCCTTTTAGTGCTGAAAATTCGCTAAATAGAAGCAGATGAAGATAAATCCGTACTGTACCTCAACTAAATTGTTAACTACCGGATATTCATTCAGAATCAATATCTTCAAATAGGTACACACAGCTCTCTCTCCATCTACGGAGACTTATCACCGCTATTCCATCGCCGAGCAAGATAAGCAGATCAGCCGAAGACCTTCAACGCTACCTTAAGTAAATACAGAGAAAAGCAGAAGAAGATCCCCAACCATCTAACTTTATTCATGATGTTATGTAATAAACTTTTTCTTGCAAAAATCACAACTTTAAAGCTCTAACGATGTAATAATCACTTTACAATTTATTTACATACCGGTACTCGTCACACCTACAATTAATAATTATTCTTACAATTAATAATTATGTTATACGCTAATCACTTTACAATTCATTTACCTACTCGATACATTTACAATTTAATAATAATAGGTGGTTCTCTTACAAATAATGACGTACGCAGACGGTGGGTCCTGGGGGTCAGGATCTCTTTCCTTAATTTGCAGTTATTAAAGTTTACCTTTCCACAAAACATCCTCCTCCTTCCCTTCAAGGTCAACTAGTCTTTCTTCCGGTGCGCTCAGGACACACCAGATATATGCTTGTGCGCTCCGTCCACTATTTTGGCTTGTGCGTTCAGGACATGTGCGCCGAGGACACGGCACCGAATCCACACTATTATAAACTATTCATCAAGCAATGACTATTCTTGATTCCAAGATATAATTTTCTAGTAAGTCATATCTTCATAGAAACATCGATTCAAAACCTAAACTTTCAAACGAGGAATAATTATGAAGTATCAATTCATACCAACCAATAGTTGGCCATAGCTCTTCAATTATTGATTAGAATGTTGCCAGAACTAAACTAATTCTAATTATAACAAACTTCATTTTAGGCTGCATCAGCTAATGGTGTGAAGCCTTATGCACCGGTCAACAACTTTCAACTCAAGAACTACTGGAACTAGAAAGATGATTGAGGTATCGTTGAAAAGGTCTCGATGAGGCTAACTCAAACCCGTATTATTCATCCACATTGCCGGGGGTACCAGAGATAGGGGCGTTGCCAGATATAAGGGGGCAATTTAGATCTTTGGAACTACTAGGGCTAGAAAGGTGGTTGAGGTGCCGTTGGAAAAGTCTCGACAAGACGAGTTCAAACCAATATCACTTATCTAGATTGCAGGGACGGTTCCTGAGTTTCGAGGGAGAACTTTGGACTACTGGGGCTAGAAAAGTAGTTGAGGTGTCTTTGGAAAGGTATCGCATCAATTTTTCGAACGCAACATTGATCATATAAATAGGATGCCTGCTGCTGAAGTCTGGTAGTACCTTATGCGCACAGTCCCCCAACTGGACTTCGCCTCACTTCCAATCTCCAACAACATAATATATAAAATGCTGTGGCCCATATCTATAAGGTAGAATTGATGGATTGACTTTAGATACTCACTCGGATAAGAAATTACTCTTCCCTAACAAACGATTTCGAATTCGACTCTGAATGAACTGAGTAAAAGAAGTGACTACGGTATACATTAAAAACATAAAAAGCCTTCTTTATGTTCTCATGTACGAATGTTTCAAGTATACACATCTATAATAAAAATATCGAAAAATGATTTTTGAATATTTATTTATAACTTTATATTATTTGTTTATTCTTCTACTAGCTGATTTCTCGCCCGTTGGTGCGGGGTCTAGAGGTTTTCACTCCTCCTGCGGGATGTTGATTCAAAAGACAAGGATAGAAGTTGCTAATGAATTGATAGTCATGCCAAATTTGCCCACTTGGAGGTAGACAACCCGGTAAACTACAGTGTGGTGTGAGTTGACAGTCTATAAGGATATATCTGACAATAATGATCTATTAACTGATTGCACCAACAGCCCCCCCCACCGTTTCACCGCATTCTTACCCCCACTGTATTTTTTTTTCTATATTGTAAGTGATATGTGTACCAAGTTTGGTTAAAATTGCTCCAGATGTTCCAGAGTTATGCTGGAACATACATACATACATGCATACTTATATATATTCAATTTCTTCTTTTGGTTTGAGAAATCTTTTCTACGTATATTAGTTAATCAGTTGTAAATAAGATGTGAATAGAGGAAACAGATATAATAGTAGCCTATTCTTTTATTTTTTTCATTTCATTTATTTCTTTTTCGAGTTATAGCGACCAGGACTTTTTCGAGGCATACATCATCCTGAAATACTGAAGGGATTGACATAAATAACAATTCTTCCTGCAGATTTTATGTAACCCTTTGAGCTTTCGGTCATGGACGCAGATGAAAAATACCTCTGCCCTCACAATTTTGTTGACTTACTCCAAAAATTAAGAAAATCTCTTCCGTTATTGTAATTTGCATTCAATAAAGAATAAAATTCAATATTAATTTCAAAACGTATATCGACATTTTTATGAACATTTTTTTGTATTAACCTAAGACAATACTTGCTAAGCAAATAAAAATTTTTCTTTGACGTTGTTGTTCCTTGACCACTACAAGATTGAGTATTCCAGATCACTTGTGAAATAATGTCATCGTGGGTGTGTAAACAATGAGAGATATAGCCACACTGCTCAGCATACCAATAATTTGGGTGCCCCACCCTCGCCAACACTCCCATAGAACTGTTTCGTTTCGGTGTGTGTGTATCCAACCTGTCCTGTTTGTCAGTTCCCTTCTCCCCTCTTAGCCTATTGATTGAGCAACTTCGACTTTTCGTGCTCCCATAATGACAAATCGATCAATGCAAGATTTCTACTTTGGTTTTGTCTTTCTTACTTTTGTCTTTTTATTTTTTTAAATAACAACTGTCCTCTCTTCCTTGCTCTAAATCCACTTTTCTTGTCTCCACCTCTATCATTTCGTTGATGCCGTTTATGTTAAATTTTATATATATAACCTACCACACGTACATAAGTAAAAATCATGGTTGAATATCTTGATTGTCTTAATACGGCTATTTGAAAGACACGAATTATTCATAGATTGGTCACATTGTGAAAGGTAGATCACATGTTATTTCCTTTTATCACGTAATGGGGGTTCTAATGTCAGGTTGTAATTTGTATTTGGTGTATTATTACCAGTAAGTACCACGTTTGAGTGCTATTGGGATATTTTAAGTTAGGGTATCTTTTCATTTACGCGCTACACACGTGAGTCACTGGTGATTTTCTCTAGTAACCGATAGGGGAATTGCATTTTTTTTTCTTTCTTAGTGGCTAGATCAGCTTTCAAGGGAAGTACGCAATATCGCATACATGAAAGGCGCCTTTAGTAAAAAGTAAATTGAAGGCGTACTGATTAAGGCGGACAGAAGCAAATGCTTGTGCGACCAGATTCACACTTTTGTATTGCAGTGAAAGGAACAGCAAAAAAGTTGTTTATATACCGGTGAAGCGTCTAATTGTATAGAGTTAATTCTCTATTATCCGTGGTTATGATTGGCAAGGTGAACGCGGATAACGAAAATTCGCAGAACATGAAGGGAACATTTTAATTATTATATTTGATCTTCAAAAGCTCGAAAATCTTAATTTTGTTCTTCGTAACCAACTTAGGAAATGTAGATTATTCTACACCAATTCCGTTTTCATTCGAAGTGGATTGGACGGTTTGTACTTAAGTGTCCGTAGTAAAATTCTTAATACGCCTTAATGTAGCCAATGGTTCGTAGTTTCCGGGTCCGTAGTAGGTCCGGGTCCCTTATTTTTTTTGAACATAAGGTATTATGTTCAACTTGTATACATGAATATTACCCTGTTCCGTTTACCTTTCAGTGTGTTACGTTTAACCTTCCATGAGTTAATGAGAATATTATATTGCGTTTAACTTTCAATGTGTTATCAAAGATGTGACGTTAATAACCATAGTTTGAATGTTTTCCTGATGTGTTTTCATGTCATCCCGATGCACGTCTTGCAGTTTTTTTTCTTGTAGTACACTACAGGGTGTTCTAAGAGCCATGTATTTTATCAACAAAAGTGTTACTACAATTTGTTTAGGTGCCCATAGATTTAAATGACAAAATTACAAAACCTCGATGTAGATTCCCTTGGGATGTTCAACCTGTACTTCATTGCTTTGACATCTTGACCAACATTTCTGGTGTCGCTGATATAATGACATGTGTTATCCGAAAACGAAGAGGTATAATGTCTGATACATTAATACTGTAAAAAATATTCTTATAAGGGACATC
The DNA here is from genome assembly GCA_022664845.1 of Lepisma saccharinum. NCBI lineage: Eukaryota > Metazoa > Arthropoda > Insecta > Zygentoma > Lepismatidae > Lepisma > Lepisma saccharinum. The sequence goes on from JAGDQP010002145.1 coordinate 24,827, forward strand.
TTTCAAATCAATATCGAAGAAAAGAATAAAACTTTCTATACAAATTAATTCGAGCTCGCGGAGTTCAATGTAGTCACTTCTTTGGAGAATGAAGTGTTTAACCAGTAACGTCTCAACTCATCGATTTTCAGCTGAATTTCAGGCATGGATATAGAAGATAAAGGACAGAAAATGGTCATAGATGTGCAATGAAACTTTGAGAGTTCAAATACATTGTGGTAAGGTCTTGTTAACTACAATAAACGAATGATCTAATGAAAAATTATGCATGTCAATAATAATTGACAAAAATTGTCCCCTAGGTCAGTGTTTTTCAACAACCTTTTAATACTCGCGGACCTGCAAACCACAGGGAAAAATTTCAAGGATCGGGAAGTAAGTTAGAGGTATATTTGACATTTAAAAGATGCCAGTACATATTCAGATTCTAGTTGTTTTGAAAAGGAAATACAAACTTTAATCTCAATGTTGAACTGTCGAAATCTACAAAATATGTACTAAATGTCTTAATTTGCCAAGGACTGGGAATATAGTTTCACGTACCTGCTGTTAGTAACCACCGTTCTAGGGGGATGGGTCGACCTTGGACAGTTGAAATGCAACCAGTGTCTGCTGATCAAATCAAATGAAGAAACCGAATCAATCAAATCAAGATGCAATAGGTTTCTTGTTTTGGAGTTTTGTCAAAAGTATTTTAAACAAAAATAATTCACTGTTGACTGCATGATTTATAAGATAAGCATGCCAAAAAAATTGATAACAATAAATAACTGGTAATTTTGAGTGTAGAAATTATACTATTGATAATACGAGTACTTACAGAAATTATTCTAATGCCTACAACCAGGGAGAATCTAAGAGGGTGGGGTGGGGTGGGGGTGAATGACCCTGCATTGCGTATGTCCTTTACGCCACTAAATTATACTATTGCAATTAGTGATTGCAATTTCGTAATCACCAGCATTTTTTTTTCGTAATAATAACGGTATACATATATTTTGTACCTTGTACGCTGTAACCATAATATATTATACTTCTTCCCTCGTTACATGAAATAATGATATATAGCAGAAAGATTAATGATAAAATTCAAGCATAACACCCATACAGTTTACTAAATATGAAAAGAAACAATATTTCACTAAACAGACATTTGTGCAAGAAGAACAACCCATGCAGGCGTTAAATAAACAAGAACCTACGACCACAATGAATGATTAATTTATTCCACAAAACATAGATTCTTGTAGGATGGCAGTATAATTAAGCATTAAAAGATTCCGTACAATGTATTAACGTTTTTGATCTTTTGTCTAAGAAGAAAGAATATAGGAGAGGGTGTTGCTGTTTTCTGAACAAAGCATTAAAAATTGAGACTGTTTATAATCATTTGGCACCACAACATATTGAAAATGAAAATAAGTGTCTCCAGTAAATTTCTTAATGTAATCAATTGTAGCAAAAGTCGGTAGTTCCCAAACTTATTATTTTCTCTGATTCCGGGCCTATTTTTTAAAAAAACAATATGAAATCCCATGAAAATCAGGTGTTATGAGACCCTTTTCTTTTTAAAAAGGTGAAATTAATGCAGTCGATTTTATATAACAATGTCACACAGATCGCTTTTGAGGATTTTTTTCTCTTTGGCTATGAATGAGCGTTCGCGCTAGGAATGTCATACTAAAACGAAGTATTACAACGATGAGTGTGGTACAGAGTTCACTGTAAAGAACAAGAAATGATATCGCTCATTGTTCAGGCAGAAGCACGAAACTTGTGATTTTAGTGGGAGTGCAACATTGCAATATTTTCTCCCTTTATGTAACATACATGTTTTGATTACATGTGGTATATTGGAAGAAAAAGTATAATCGAAAAGCAATTGCATTAAAATTCCGATTGGAAAGACAATAAATTCCTAAATTTAATTTTAAAAAAAATAATTAAAAAAGGACATTTTTAAAAAACACGCATTTTCAAGATGGACTAAAAGGTAAAAAAATAATCTGATGAATCGGAAAATTAAAGCCTCGGTGGTCTTAGATATTATGATTTTATGGTAAGGTAAGCAAGAGCACCCACGCTTTTATTTTCCGATTTATATGATTAATTCAATTTATTATTATTACTTTTTTTTACTTTTTAGTCCATCTTAAAGAAGCGTGTTTTTAAAAAATCCTTTTTTAATTAATTAATGTATAATAGATGAATATTAAACTCCCTGTGAGATAGGTAACCCAAACTTCACACAATAGATACGGCGTTGCTTGCATTTAAGAATAATTTCCAATTATTTTATTTATTAATTAATTACAGTTAACTGCATTACTCTGTCATATATCTAATGACTGAATATCATATTATCATCGGAAGCAAGCAAATTTACAAAATTTCAAAGAAATCAGATGCTGGGAAGTGTGTTAGAAATCAATTACAAGATTTATTCTAGAGATGATTACAGAGCACGTTAATATAAAGCATGTAAAAAGCATAACAAAATATAGAACCTTGCCAGAATTTCTCTTTATTTTAAAAATATATTTTAAATCAGACAAAACATTTGCTTGAAGAGCACAAGCCTTTATCAAATATTTTGACACATCAAGAAATTTAGAAACAATACTTTTTGCATGAATGGCCAAGCTCGAATGGTTATAGGCCCACATAAACTTTTAAAATTTATATTGTTTGATTACTTATATATACAGTATAACCATATTCAGCCGTTTCCTCCCCCTTTCTTTCCACATATCTCGGTCAGCTGCTATTCTCAACAATGTTGCCCCTGAAAAGCGCTTGATTTCATCTACCTAGATTGCATGGAAATCCAATTTAGAACATTTGTTGTTCATATTCCATTTGTTCGTCTAGCTACGTGACTGACCCATCTTCACGTCATCTTCATCGCAGTCTTGATTATATCTTCTGCTTTTCTTTGACCTCAAATCTGCTTTTCATTTGTCATCCTGTCCCTCCTAGTTACTCCTAACATTCATCTTCCCATTGTTGTTTGTGTAACTCTTATTCTTTGACCCATTTCACATTCAGTGTTTACGTTTCACAGCCGTACATCATTACAGGTAAGACACATTGGTTATATACTTTACGCTTGAGACACATTGGTAGTTTGCTTTTGAAAATAAAGTGTAAGCTTCCAAATGAGCTCCACGCCATTTTACATCTTCTGTTTATTTCATCCGTCAACCTTGGCATTCGATGTTCTCAGTTGACCTAGTTAAATACACTCATCAACTATATCTACTGTGTCTCCATGAATCTTTATTTCCTTCTTTGTAGTACTTTCGTTTTCTCAAATTAATTTTGAGTCCTATTTTCGAACTCTCATTACTCAACTCATGCACTCTGGTTTGTAGTTCTTCTCCACTAGAAGCAAACACTATTATATCGTCAGCGAATCGTAAGTGGTTAAGGTAATCGCCATTGATTTTCATTACAACTCCATACCAGTTTAAATTTTGGAACACTCTCTCCAGAACCGCTGAAAATAGCTTTGGAGAAATTGAATCTTCTTGTCTTACTCTTTTCCAAGTTTTTCACTCTCTGGATGTGGTATAATGGTAGATGTAGCAATCGAGTAAATGTTTCGGAGTAATTTAATGTATATAATTTTGATTCCTTGATGTTCAAGTGACTTAAGTACTGATGCCAAAGAAATCTAATTGAAAGCTTTTTCATAATCTATTAATCCTATACATAATGGAAATTCATGTTCATTAGTCCTCTCCACGACGACATCTGGGCTGTTCTCTTCCCTTGTTAAGTTCTAAGTCTCGTTGAATACGATTCCAAATAACTTTGGTGACCATTTGCTGTAGGACTGACAGTAAACGAATTGGTCTGTACCTCTCGACGCGTTCTTTGTTACCTTTCTTGTTCAACAAAACAATACTAGCATTATTCCAACTTGAAGGTGTTTCCCTCTTCCTCAGGCACATTGATAATTATTTTAAAAGTTGCTCTTCCATCTTTTCCCCTCCCCATTTAAACATCTATGCTGTGAGTCCATCTTCTCCTGGTGATTTTCCGTTCATTATCCTTCGAAGTACTTTATCCACTTCTTCTTTCATCACGTCTGGGACTTCTACCTAATTTTCTTCTGAATCTTTATTTCCTAGTTCTTCTTCTGAGTAGTAGCATTCTCTTTAGAAATTTTCAAATATTTTTATAATTTCCTCTTTCATTTCGTGTTACATCATATCAGGTCTCTTAACTGCAATTATGATCTGCTGTTTGGTTTCCTTCAGGTACTTGCTTTCCTCGATTGAATTTCTAACAAGATTTCGTTGTATCTTCATATGTACTCAGTCCTCTTTATGTAATTTTCCTCTTCTATCATTTCCCTTCTTTTCTTCGTAAAGAGCTAACTTTCATATGATATTTTGCTATAATACAGGAAAATATGGGGAATGCATACTGTTTCAAAACCAAGTTTTATAATAGTGTCACGAGTGACCTAAGAACATGTGGCTTCGTGTTGTCCTGTAAAATAATGACACCCCGGCGAAACGCAAGCGCTGGTTCCATGGATTTCAGAGTTTTATGCACACGTTCCAATTGCTACGATGACACAGTTACAATGATTCTTTCGGCCAGGTGGCAGCAGTTCGTGTTGTACTAAACCCGAGCAGCCCATAAAACACAGATTATAATCTTGTGTTGATGCAGTCGAGGTTTTGGATGTTTGGGAGGTGATTTATATGGTGCCCATCAATGATGACGGCGCCGTGAAGTATCATACAGAACATACTTCTCATTCTACATCATGTCCAGAAACGACCCTTCCACTGACAAGCCAGCAAAGAAACATGAATTTGCTCGTGACGCTTCCTGTGTCGCAGCCAACTCTTGTGGGACCTCCCATCGCACTTTTTACCATTTTCCAACCTGATATGATGGAAGGGTCGTCGAATGGGGCATCGATGCTGCAATCGATCGCATTACAGTTGAGTACTTCTCGCAGTACTTCACATGTTTGGTTGGCCATTATTGGTCTCAATTACATGTTTGAGTTCCTCGTTGTCTATAGTTTGTGGACGTCCAGCCCGTGGTGCATTCTGGACGGATTCGTCACCGTCCTTAAATTCGTCACCATTATAATGTTCGCTCATTTACCACATCTCTACCGTATGTCTGGCATATTTTTATTCCCGCCATACTAGTGTTCGTTCTCAGTTTACACCCGCACACCATACAGGACCATATAAAGCTGTTTGGGGTTCCCATCTTTAACCTACTCTTATTGACGTCTTCGTTTAACTTTGATGGCCACTACTAGCCGCCTATAAGAGGAAACATTGATCAATACGTTACCTTCCTCTTATCTATCTTATCTCTGAAGGAACAGTATGTGGGAAGCGTGTGGAATTCGACTTCGTGAAAATCCGGTAGAATTTTTTGGTGGTCATTCAATTCATTATAGCACGCCAGAATTAAATATTGATTAAAGGAAAATAAGTGATTTTGAAAGGACTTTGAAATTGTGCAGTATGAGGGTGGAGCAGATAGAAGTTTCGGGTTGTATGAGTTCTTTTAATGTTTCTAGTCATTTTTCGTGCAAATTATTTTCGCATCAAGAAGGATAGGGAGGAAGAAATCCAGTGTGTATGAGTGTGTGGGTGTAAGGGTCGTGTCTACTAAAATCCCAGTAAAGACTGGTTTACTGTTACTTGAAAAACTAAACTTGTCGCTGAATTAGAACAAACCTTTGAAGTTACAAAATAACACTAAGCTAATTCAGTGACTTTCTTTTTGATGGAAGTTGTTCCTAACTTAACAAAAGCGTCCTCCAGGATGTGATTTAAAAGAAAATTGAGGTTGTCCAACCCAAATTAAACGTTGAGGAATGGAATGTGTTTTTTATCCTGTTAATATAATACTATGTGAGTATGTGTGAGCACACCTATTCAACAATAGCTCCTCTATCTTTCACACAAGGGCTTGACCCAGAAACACCCCGTAACAACGCCACTTGGATCATTTGTCATCTTAAAGTACATTGTTAATTTTGTCTCGCATGGCCTTTCCTTCACCTTTGACCTGAACTCAACGACCTTTCCACCTGTTCATTCTGTTCTTAGCGACCTAATGGATAGGATAATAATTGTTAGGTTGGGTCTCACATGTCCAATAGCTATGTTTCATATGATTAATGTTAGGAATTAATGTTATTCTGGAATCTTGCCGAATAATATAAGAATGTCTTGACCACCTAAATATACATAAATAACGGTATTATTTTTGTATTCATTATCTTTTCTTTACTCAGTTCTTTCACCAACTCTGTATTATACCAATCTGTCGGTGACACGAATCTTTTGTAATGTCATTAGCCTAATAAAGAAGGTCAATGATTGAAGATTTGACTGAACATTGGAAAGCTTTGTGTTCGTCTCCACTGCTCGTTGTCATCAATGAAGTTTCTTTCTCATCATTAGACTGATGCATTTCACTATGGAGGAAAAGAATAATCAATATGGCTACCACATCTTGATATTTGCGTAATGTGACCTTGATAACAGTCGCGGAATTTTAGCCCAAATCCTTGAACAAATGCCTCACTAGCCTTAAAATATGTAAAATTACTGAATAACAAAACTAGTAGTTCTCAAAGTTCATTTTATTATAGGCCTATGTGATTTCCCATACAAGTTTATAGTAAAACACCAAGTTCAGTTTTCCTCAGTCACACCAGGCAAATGTCGGGATGGCACCTTCACCTTAGGTCCTGGCCAACACCTTCCAGCATCCTTTCTTCTCCCCTATCCCGGCCTGAGTCTCAGATGCCTAAAGACCATCAACAAGAATTCGAAAGATCAAGTTCAGATCTTTAATTATTTGGATTTTTTTTCTAATTCCTGTCCGTTAACTTGATATATTTTTCCACATACTCAACAGGATATTAAAGGTATCAAAATGAATAAAGTACATTAAATTTGTTGTTTGATGCACTGAAATATATAATTCTCCGATGTCATGTGGGGATGTCAGTTCGACATATTGTGTGATACGCCTTAGAATGATTAGACGAGTGTAAAACCTCAACATGATACACACGTGAAAGTTCGGGGAAAGTCACCGAGCTTACTTCAAAGTACAATCTGCATTTTCTGTAAACGTAACATTTTTAGTTAGCAGTTACTCTAACCTAAGACTAAGAAAGAATGTAATTGGCATTCCCTAGGGCAAGGAATATTTATTAAACGCTAATACAAGATTATAAATATATAATTCTCTAATAGAATTATCGATAATCGAAGATAACTCCAGTTTCACAGAAGGAATCTCAGCATTCATGTAGTGTGTCACAAGCGACACAGCGTGTTTGGCTTGGCATTGAAATGTCAAATCTTACTTATGCTGTCTTCCCAAATCCTTGACTTGAACACCACCAGTATACTATGTTTAAGAGATAATTCTTTACCGGGTGTCCCAAAAGTTACACAGCCCGCTTTTTCATAGTGCGTAACTATCATGGTCTACATTAAAAAGCGTAGACACAGTTTTTGGCTGCCTTGATATTATATAATACCCTATATATTGAAAATTTCAAAGAAATTAACCAACAAAACATTAATTGTTATTCGGGCATGATTGTAAAAGTGTAGCCAGAGATCGACATTTTTATTTGACTAATTGTGTTTATTCCTTCTCAAAACCTATTTGTGTAACTGATTTCAACATTTCTTGGTGTCCCTAGAAATCCTGCATCGTTGATCATCCAATATGAGAAACAACCCCAATATCTAAAAGCTTACAAGCCTCACTTAGTGATATTAGTGGTGTATTCCGAGCCGACCATGGTAGTCGTGCGGTCTGAGACATCAGACCAAGGCACCGGGCTCGAATCCCGACTTGGACATGGATTTTTGTGTATTTTAGAAACTAAATAGTTGGTGGAATCGTGATGGGCCGAAGTCATTCGTTACTAAAATGGACCAAATTAACAAAGTTTACAAAGTATTTTTGTGTATACCAAGAACATGTTTACTCAATATTATAGTGGATACTGGCAACACTATTGGTGGGCAGTGACACTAGAAATGTGTAGAAAGAGTGACTATGCCAACGAAAAGGAACAAAGTTGCAAATGACTGAAAAATCTAAACAACTTCACTACACCCGGCAACTGTGGAGAAGAAAGATCAAATCTCCTTCCTGGCCATTAATATTTAAATTTCATTTTAAATTTCAGGGGTTCCGGATGTAGTAAAGTTGTTGAATTCTTCTGCACTGTTGAAACTTTGTTCCTTTACGTTGAAAATTGCATAGAGAGGTACACAGAGGTAGAACACATCTTCCTGTGTCACTGCCCAGTTACAATGTTGTCAGTGTCCATTGTAATATTGAGAAAACCTACATTTTTAAATACACCACTAAGTATAGCTGAACGAAGCTCGTAAGTTTTTACCTACAGTGTTTGTTTCATATTCCATGAGCAGCCATGTGGGCCCTGTAGTGACACTAAGAAATATTGCAATCAGATACATATATAGGTTTTGTGCAGGAATAAACACAGTTTGTAAAAGAAAGTTTTTCCGACTTGTTGTCTTACTATGAAACAGTGGTTTGCATAACTTCTGGGACACCCGGTATTTTATAATGAAAGCACAAAGCTGAAATACTTCACATTTAGTAAGATAAATATTTCACTGACAAAATATATGCGATCAGACGAAAATAATTTAACAGAATGAACTGTAGAAGCTATGACAGGAGAATTAAAAACAAAACAAGGAACGATGTCAGAGGAACCTGAGATGTAGTACAGAGATCTCAAAATGAAAACTAATTATGTAACAACAATAGTAAGTGTTGTCATTCATGGATGATTTCTGTACAATCGAAACATGCATAGGAGTGATATGTTCCACATACGTATACCGAATGAAATTACAGTGATTTGGTTTCCTTTACGGCACAATTTCTTCTCCTTGCTTTCCTCTTGAGAACCTCTTTCATTCTACATAATAAGGAAAAGAAAAATATTATTCTTTGTAGACAAAGGCAGCGGCATCGTGTCATCATGATGCTGCTGAATGCCGAGGAGCGAGCGAAGGCGATTCCATGACGCCCGCTACACTTGTTGTATCTTCCTCTCCTCCGCGTGCGAGAAAGAAGTCGAACAAGAAAGACATTATGACTGAGGAAGGCACGCGAGCACACCTTCCCCTGGGGCGGTCTCCGGCAAAGTATTATGTATATATCTTTCTTCCTTGTCTTTTTCCTTGACGCCCCCACTTTTCCAGCGCCGCCGATGGAGAAGTTATGCAGTAGCACCAGGATATATAAAAACATAATGGCCAACTAAAGATTTCTCTTTCAGTAATCTGGTCTGCTCTGTTGATTTAAATTGGTTCATTAATATCTAATATTCTACAATATATATCCCAGTAGCACACAAACATTGAAAAAACGGTGCATTCAACGTTAGTCCTGTTATGTAATTTTTACGTTGTAAATGTACCTAAATGTCCGCTTATTCAACGTTTTTTGTTTTTTTTTTTAACGTTTAGAGTCAATGTAGTCTTCAAGAAGTAGACGATGAGCAATTTCTGTTTGCAGACTTGTATTTGCCCACCTGTTCAAAAATTCAAAATCGCGTTTTGCATTTGACTAGAAGAGAGCACTGAATTTGTAAATTTTCCAAGCGTCTGCAGTGGGATTCAAAGCTGGAACTTTCCGCACTCATCGTTAGTAGCTCACGACGCTAGCCACTCACCTCGAAGCCATCTAGCGAGTAGCTATTTTACTATTCCTTTTATGCTACGGAAACTTTCTCTGAAGTAAAGATCATGTATATAGGCTAGGTGACCACATTTTGTCCAGTGATTCCAGAGAGATTTGAGATAATTTAGCTTCTTCCTAGTTGCAACTGTAAATTTGGCTACCTTTTCTCTCTCCTCCCCCATTATATGAAAAATTACTACATTCTTAATACTTTTTATCCATACTCCTTAAATTTGGAGTTTAGAAATAAGCGTGTATGTCAATCAGAAAATTCCTAATATGATTTTAGAAAACAGAAATAACAAATGTGTACAGTGCAAGGATTTCCCGAAAAAGTAGAGAATACAAAATTAGGACCCCTGAAAAAAGTACGGTATGTCTGGTAGCCCTTGACAAAAGTCATTTTCGAATGTTTCTTTGTAATATAAACAATATTTTTTAAAAACATATTTATTCTTCAAACCGGGGAGACAAATAGGCGAGGACTAATGCATTAATCTGGGGAAACTGCCCAAAAAACGGGGCTGAATGGTCACTCTAGTATAGGTTGGAATTTCACACTAGGATTTTGATTGTATCGTGTGTTAGTTAGTTGATTTTTCTCTCCCCTCACGGCCCGCCAGATATTTGACAACATTGCTAAAAAGATGGCATCACTTTCGGGCTTAGGGTAGCGTTGTGGGTCTTCGTAATATAAAAGGAATAGTAACATACTGATGATTATGAGGACTCCTCGTGGACGAGCGGTTAGAGTGTCGAACTTCCAACGACAAATTAAGAAATTTGCAGCTTCGAATCCCACTGCAGACCAGTAGAGGATTTACAAACAAAATCAATATATCGACGTGAAAGAAATCGATGAAAACAACAACTGTGGTGAGTAATTCTCCGTCATGAAGTTCAATGCGCTCATTTCGTCAAATGGAAAAGATGGTTTTGAGCCGTTGAATAGTGCAAATACAACGTTACGAAAATGTTTCCAAAATACTCCACTTCCTGATATTGAAAACTATGTTGATTCTAAACGTCGAACAAACTGTAGAACAGGCAGACATTTCGGTACACATACAAAGTTAAAATTACGTAGCGGGACTAACATTGAATCCACCGTTTCTATAAGATACCATTTTATAAATAAGATTATGAGACTCCATAGCGCTACACCACTCCTAAACAGTCATTGTGCTAGGAAATGGATTTAATTTAATTGGGTGTTTCCTGGTCAGCATTTCCATTTTCTCTGGATTTTGTAAACATGGCCTGCTTTTTCTTTATGTAGGCTAAGTGGTCCATCGTTATCATGACATTTAGAGTTAACACTGACAATCCATAACCAGAAGAAGTCGAACATGGATGGAGCACTGAAAGCGTGAGCCTTAGTCTTTCGGATGAGGTAGCAATTCATAGAACATTGGATTTCATACATATATTATCCTTAAATTTAGTAAATTTTTGAACGGGAAATCAGTTAAATTATCGCCAAATCACGGAAATGGCTGTATTTGCGACCCACAGAAATTTTGTGAGACTTTTTTTCTGCAAATTTGACCATCTTTGTCTTGATATTTTCGAAATTTTAATTAAAATAATCTGTAAAATTTTAAAACTAGTATTAAATTGCCTTCGATGGACCAAATAAACATATGCTGTGCATAGGACAGTTTTGTTCAAGCAATTTCATGACATCATTACCAGAACACAAACTCTGTAGTACCGTATTAATTTAAGTCTATGGTTATAATCTATAATGCAGCCTTAAACTAATTTTATTTCTCAGAAATACACAATAAAAGTTCTCTACATCCTTTACTTTACACGTGTATTTAAAAAAAATGAAGAAAACGAAATTGCAGTCTAGTAGTTTGAAACTTGCATAGGCCGGGTTTACTTACTTATAGGGTCTACTTGTTCTGGCTTACGGAACTCGCAGGTTCATCGCCGCAGTGCAAGATCAAGCCAGTTTTCATCACAAACACGTACTTCTCGAAAATCCCTTCTAATATTATATTCCCAGCGCCGTCTCAGTCTTCCCAGTGGTTTCTTGCCATCAGGCTTACCAAACACATTGGAACATATTCTTCGTTTTCCCCCCATCCGAGCTACGCGACCTGCGCACCTTAGTCGTCATGATTTCACTATTCTTACAGCATCTGGTGAGCCGTAAAGTCTGTGAAGTCTCATTTCGTCCTGTTTCGGTGAGTATATTTTTCTCAAAAGACCTTATTTTCAAACACTCGTAATTTATGTTCATCTGCTAGGGTCGTACTCCAACTTTCGCAAACGTAAAGTATTACCGACAGAATAACCGTTCTGTATATTTTCAATTTCAACTTTCTTGATATTAATCGCGAGGTTAGGAGTTTTTGGACTGAGTAGAAACATGCGTTGCCTGATGCTAAATGACTATTTTATTTCCACCGTGCCCTCATTTTTGCTTGTTACGTATGCTCCCAAGTATTCCGTTTTGCATTAAACTTGAATCAGTTTGGGTGAGCTCAACCTATATACTGTTGTTACTTGAGTTTTCAAGAGTTACACGTGTCACTTTCCCCTCTGTGTACTCATATTTATAATTACAAGTTTCGTACTCAAAAAGACAACTTCTTGGCCTGAGCCAAAGACGCTTATAAGCCCTAAATAAAAGTTCAAATTCAAAGACAATTTCTTCTCAAATTAAATATTTCACTTACACACTAATTGTCGGTATCTGTACAAATTTTAAGAAACTGAGTTTGAAGAACGGTTAACAACTATGTCAGTGTTGAATTTTGGACACGATGGACAATAAAGGTGGGCTCGAAAACCCGAAAGTATGAATTTGGGTAAGGTGAACACCCTAATACTGGACACCGAACAGGAAAGTCGTAACCGACCCCTTGAGATATAGTATCTTCAATAACCCGAATTTATTATCAATTAGTTTTAAAAAGTGAAAAACTCTCATTGGTTAATACCCACAAAAAGTTTTAAAGTATATAATTTCCGCACGAACAATTAAGTACCATCTTGGTGCTAAGAAATAATTGAGAGTGATAAAACATTGGTTATATATTTAAGAAAATTATTACCTTCTGTTGCTAAATTACATTTTCTGGGAACACTTGGTCAAATTCGAAACAAATTAGCTTCTCGGCTGAACCCTAAGAAAGTCTGGACAAGGGTTAATAACCGTGATTTTAGGGTCACCTTAAATTAGGCAATTTGTAACATTGAAACAGAATATGAAGTACTGGTGCAATTAAATATTTTTGTAAGTTTTTCATACAGTAAAACTACGATTGTGGAAAGACGACAAGAAATGTCTTTCTTCAAAGAAAATAATTTATATGCATACCAAAAATACGGAAAGATACAAAACTGTTACCTTAAATATATATTATTCTGACTCTATTTTTTTACTATTAAAATTTATATCAATTTCGTATACGTTTGGGAATAACGCGACTTAGAAAGAGATAGAGGGAAGATGCATAAAGACTTTACGTAGAAAAGAGGACATAGATACTCCATAAAACTCCATACACTTTACAAATTATTGAATTCTCTATACACGGAGTTAACATAAGCACAGAAACAACATTGTAGCGGGAGAGGCGTTGACATGTTCTTATTGCTATTTTCGAACTTATACTGTACTAGCTGATTTGACCGTCCGTTGGTGCGGGGCGAATAAAATATGTTGTCACCCCCATGCCGATGGGGACTGAACTTGGTTTAAACGGCATCTTAAGTGTTAAAATTCATCTCAGCGACTCCGAAACTACGGATTCGACACTAATATCAGTCGTTTTCTATTATTTTTATATATCACCCCTTCAACGGGTATTAGGGGTGTGTTAGCTAAGATAGCCGTTATTAATGAATTAATAGTCATGCCAAAGGAGTACTGCGCATAAGAGCCGATTTCTGCCCCTCAACCGATTTTCATGAAATTTTGCACGTAATAACTAGACCATATGAGAATTCCAATAATCCATATCCTATGTCCATACCACTTCCGTTTTTCATGGAAAGTGCGTTCAAAACTTACAACTTCCGGATTCTAATTTTTATAGTGTTATTCAAAATAAATTCTGATATCTCCAGAATGGCTTAAGCTATCAAATCCAAATTTCGTTTGGAAAGTACTAATATAATGAGAATGTTGCAGTGTAAACCGAAAAAACTATATCTTTAACTGTTTTGGAGATAAAATTAATTTTCTTTTGTAAACGTTCAATTTTACTTATAAAATATGCACCTTTCCCAGTTAGCTTTGTGTTGTTTAACCATCAACCCCTAATAGTTACAAAACGATACTTCGCTCAAATTATCTTCACGTAATGTAGAAGAACATATGCAAAATCATTTTGTAATTGATGGGGGCTAATGGTTAAAAGAAACATTTTACACTCTAAAGATGGTACTTTCGGATTCTAATTTTTATATTGTTATTCAAAATAAATTCTGATTTATTTTCAGAATGACTTAAGGTATGAAATCCAAATTTGGTTACAAAAATACTAATGTAATGCAAATGTTATAAGTAAAATTGAACTTTTATATAAGAAAATTAATTTTTATCTTCATGACTGTTAAAGATAAAGTCGTTTGGTTTACACTGTAACATGTTCCTTATAGTAGTACTTTCTAAACGAAATTTTGTTTTGATAGCTTAAGCCATTCTGGAGACATCATAGTTTATTTTGAACAACACTATAAAGATTAGGATCCAGAAGTGATCATTTTTGGACACGCTTTCCATGATAACCGAAAGTGGTATTGTTAAATTTTCTGTTATTATTATCACCGACATTGGAATTCAATTGGCAATTAGATGGTCGATTATCACTGAAGATAATAATTTTAGAATCAAAGTGATACGATAACTTTCCAGTTCGATCCAGTGTATGATCAACTGCTAAAAATCATTCTAATCGGTCAAACACTTTTTGCGTGCTGCTCACACAAACGTACTCACTTTCAATTTTATGTGATATTCCAGGATCCTTAACGTCAAAGACAAGGCTTAATTCTTGCCCGGTGTAATCTAAAGCTTGCCTTTGTGGGGGATAACAATAGCAATCTACAACGGGGGGAAAAAAAGCATACCGTGGTAACACAAGATGCCTTACAGGCCGCCGATACAGGATACTGAAAATGCCGATTATTTAAAAGTAGCCAACTCAACTTTAATCAAAAACCCTGGCTCCAGTCCATAGTATTTATATTCAACTCCCCCATATTCATCCATCACCATACAGAAATTTTCCATTATTTTACAAAGTTATCATCAAAAGTTTCCAGTTTCGTAGAATTAAAAAAAAGTACAACACAGATCCAATTCAATTCTTACCAGAACAAAGAAGTTCTAAAATTACAATTCTTTATCAGCTAACACCAAATCAGTTTAATAACAAACGCAGTTTTGAATAAGCAAATCAATCATTCGCATCAATAAGATTTCCTTAAAAAGGAAGAACACACAAAAAAAGACAAAAACTCATAATTCCCGGACAACAAGGAGGTGTTCTGAACTACCACCTCTTGTACAGTCACGAACTAAAGTAAATGGAGGTTGGAGTTATAATTAATAGTAGCTTTTTCCTCCAGAAGAATTGTTGCACTGTACGCCTAATAGTGAGACAATCAACATGACAGTACAAATATGCGCGAAAACATGGAATGACAGGATATTCCTCCATTTGGAGGAAGAAATATTTAGTAGGTGAGTATCGCTTAGAGAACTACGAGAGAGAGTTGACAGAAATCCCTTTCTTATCTTGTTCAAACGCACACGCACGCACAGAGAGAGAGAGAGAGAGAGAGAGAGAGAGAGAGAGAGAAAGCATGGAAGAAGACGCTGAAAGAGCGAAAGAACAGAGAAGAGAAAACAAGGAAAGAGGGAAAGAAAACATGGAAATAAATGACATTTGAACGCTTATAACACACAGTCTGCGTCTCTCTCCCCCTGCCCCTTCTAGCTTTGTCTTGTGGGTTTCTCCCTGTGCGGGATAAATCTCTTTCAGTACCTATCACGAACCGAATTTACTGCGCTTAATTCCCAGAAGATAATATTTAGAATGTCGCTCGTGGAATCGATGCAGATACCTTACGAATGATAGTCTCACAATCTGACCATTTAGCTACACAAACCATAACAAATGTGTTGTTAAATCAGCCATTAAACTGGCTACTCTCAGCGGGTTATATATATATATATCCTAGATTTCAGAACTATCTTGAAAAAAGTAAATCCCAAATGCTGGATTGCGCCAATCCCAACCGGTAGGAATAAATAAAAATTTATTAGAAATTCTGCATTCAAAGTGCTTTTGGCAGAAGTGGGTGGTGTAAACAGTTGGGGCTAAATACAAAATATATTTTTTTGAAAAGTTTTAATTTATCATTAAAAATTCCTTTCTTGCATTTCATGATAGTTTTGAAAAGTACATTTTTTTGTAAAAAAAAAAAAAAGTAAGATTCTTCTTCTTTTTGTCTTAAAAATATTTTGCTAAGTTCATATTTATTATTAATAATTGCTTTCTACCATTTGTCATAGAATATATAAACTTAGTGACCATGGGTTAGGGGAGGTTAGGTAAGGTCAGGTTCGGTTATGTATCTACACTTTCGTTTCTTTCAAAATACATTTCTATCTCTTTGTGCGAACCTGACTTAACCTAACCTTCGCTAACCCATGGTAACAAAAAATGCAACTCGGAGAAGGACGCAGGCCTTGGTGAGCGGTGGGCATACGCAAAGTGCTACATTGCGTATGTCCACCGCTAACCGGGGGTCGCGCCCCACTGAGGCTCACGCCACCCAGTTCACTTCGAACGCACCGTGCTCCCTTGCACACCAGGCGGGCCAGACCTGGTTTATGTATATATATCCTAGCCTTCAGGAGCCTTTATTTGTATGTAAAAAGCAATTATGAATAATAAATGTGAACACATAAAAATAAAATTTGAAATAAAAATAAAAATGTTGCTAACTACAGTGATTCGAACTCGGGTTTATTACGTAGTAAGCCATCGTCTTTCCGCTGCACCAAGTTGGTACGTGTCAAATATTGGTTTGGTCATTGTATTTACAGTGGATGGGGTCGAAGCTTGTTACTATGACGTCGCAGGCACACTAACTTCCAACCTTGTTACTATTTTCATCATCAACTTTTGAGTGCGGGGCGTAAACATGTGTATGATGCCTTGTTGGATAGTGGACCATCGATTCCGCGCAAAATTGCGCTTGTGCCAGATTATCATCTAGGGAGTGTTCCTAGTTAGTGGTACGCCTCGGGCATAAATGTTTGTGTGTGATTTTAACTGAATTCTAAGAATATCAGTCGATACAGGTTCAAAAGGTATATCAAATTGAACAAGTAAAACCTGCTTATTGTAAACAATGTTTCAAAAAACTTCTAGAGCGTTGATTAGAAATCGGAAAACCCTGGGATCGATTCCAGCGGTCGACTCTTCTAACAGGTTTTCTCTAAGATTTTTCCTCACCCATACCAGGCAAACGCTGTGATGATACCTATAGAAAGACCCTGGCCATCTATCTTCTAACACACTCTCCCAACCCTATCCCGGCTTGGTCCTCATATGCCTAAAGGCCTTAAAATAATTTGAAAGAAATCCTTCCAGGATCCTTTTACCCTACCCTATTCCGGTCGAGTTTTGTTTATTTGTATTATGCGTAAACAACAAAAATCAATTCACACATCACACAAATCATACACTGTAGATGTGAATATACGAATATACGATGTGTCAAAAATATTAAGATACCCCGCTCATTCTTCCTTGTCAATTCTCGGTGGTAAACGTTGGCGTAGCATTCGGGAGGTCATGGGTTCGATCCCAGCGGCTGACATCCTGACTAAGGGTTTAACAGTGTTTTACTCAATCACACCAGACAAATGTCAGGATTGCACCTTCAACATAGGCTCTGGCGACACCTTCCCGAATCCTTTCCTCTTCACTATTCCTGCATGAGCCATAGATGCCTGAAGGCCATAAATAAAATTAAAATTCATTTTCAATTCAAAGTGACTAATGTTAATTACAGGACATATAGATTAAATCCAATTTGAATATATCGTGGTAGAAGAAACTCACAAATAGCAGAAATGTTATTTGGAACATATTTTTTTTTTTAACAATGACAATTGTGTGTGCCAGGCTCCAACTTATTAACACACTTTTCTTTTTTTTTAAAGTGAAGCAATCAGAATTCGAACTCGCGACCTTACACACGACAGGCAGATGCGCTATCCATCAGACCACCGAGACTTGCTTATTCTGATTATGAGAACACAGTATTTATTGGAAACTATCGACCTTCTGAGGGTCTGCGATCTCATAACAAAACAAATATGATATTTTCCATGCCAAAGCATTGCTGTTATAACTTAAGATAGAAAAAAGAAGCGGAGCTAATCAATACGTTTTAATTAAAATAATAAAAACGTGTAAGTGTTTCATCAACTAACTAACTACCTTCTTGGCTTCATCGGACACGATGAATTACATAAACAACAGCAACCTGTAACGAGCCAACTATCTCGTTCCTCATTGGATCCTGCCAGCCAATCAAATACCGTCTAACAGAGTGAATTTTTAATTATCTACCCTCACTGATTCCTATCCACCCCCTGTTCCTACTACATCTACCAATAATTTCACTATTTTGAACTTTGATTAATTCTCGCAGAATTGTTTTAAAATTTGAAGAGTTTTATAAAAAGTTGTTAACAAAAAACGTTTTTAAAATGAAAAGTAGATATATCTTAAAATTTGGAGGTGAAGTGAAGTAAATTGTATATATGCGGCAACTCAGCTTCAAACCCTAAGATATTTTTATATACAAATAAATATTCGAAAAAGAAAAAAACTCGATAAACAGAAAACGAAGCATGTGTCAATACAATATGTTCATTCCATGATGCCTTCATATACAATCTAAGTTCAAAGATAGTTTTCACTTTACAATATAAGATAAACTTAATTTTAAGTTTCATTTTTTTTATAACCTACATATCTGATTCTTGTATTCTGTTACAAGATAAAATCAATATAGGAAACAGTATATATTACATTATTTCTTCATATTTATACGCTAGTTTCATTTAGCGTTCCAGAAACTAATAATTCTACTGTTGTTTATGCAATGCCAGTAATTTGATGCTGCAATTTTGTCAGTTTGAAGAAGCAAAATATTTGTATCGTATCAACTGGCAACACTTAAATCTAACTGTTAATAATGACAGGCAGAAACACAATTGTGTGCTGAAAATCTCACTTTAAAATCAAACACAAAAAGCTTCTTTATAACCAGAGAGCTTATTGTTTAGTTTTTTTTCTATTCTCTCTGTCTCTCTCTTCTTTCTTTCTTTCTTTCCTGTTTTGCATTTGTCTCATTCGCACGAGTTGGTTGATTATTCTATGCAAATCCTGAAAAGACATTTAACTACTCTTTGATCCGTGTGTCGCCACCTGTAATTGCGTCATGTTTGCGACGTAGTCTCCAGGTCAAGAACTTCTTATCTCAGAGACAAAGTAGTGTTTATTGAATGGAGCAAATATGGTTAAAGTAATTTATTGTTTTCTGTTACAAACTTCTTCCTTTTCTTTACGCATTGTCTTTCTTCTTCTTTTTCTCTCTTCTTCGCCTCCTACTGCTGTCTTCAGAGTAGAACAATGAGAAACCTGAACAAAACTAAGAAAGATCTTAACGTTATTCATTTTGTTCATTTTGCTATTTCTGCTGAGTTCAGAATCGGAATTTAGGTTGCTTTTAGAAAGTTTTCACCCGAGATGTTGGTTCAATATAATCCAACTGAAGCAATTCTGTAGAAGCTGACGTTCAGCTGACATCCAATGACTTTCCAAAAAACAATGTTGTTGAGATACTATTGGATCTATGGTTTTTATAGGGTGACCAGACATACTATTTTATACTCTTTGAGAGGTTCAAATACTCTATACTATTTTCTATCCGAAAATATCTCCAATTAAACTCTTTTCCTTATCTTTATATCTTTTAACGAAAATTGTAATGTCGTGCACATTTGTGTATTCTGAATCAGTGTTGAGTCCAGACATTTTCGCACGGGGGGGGGGTTCTGTATTTTGCAAGAAAGCAGCATATTTAACAATTCCATGCACATGTACAGTACATTTTACCTATGATATTAAGAGTAATTGCGGATAAATATTCAATGTAAGATTATAATAAAAAAAACTAGCAATCTTTTAATTCTATCTGATACATTAAATAATTATAAAGACTGGCAAATAATGTATCTTTAGACTAAACTTTAATTCTTATTTACACTTTTTACTTTTTTATTATTTCCTATTTACAGTATTTCCTATTTGTTATTAAAATAGAAGTTTGGTAAAAGAAGATTTAAACTAACTCAAATATTTTAATTTTCCTAACAAAAAGGTTCTCATTCTTTCTCACACTTCTGATTCTTTCCAAATCCAGCGTATTAGCCTTGACTTCTTCGATGCATACAGATCAATTACTATGTTCACGAAACCTTTAGCATGATTTTCATTACCTTCAGTAGCAATCTCCATTCAGCAGTGAAGACTATCCTGTCCCATTCTATTTCTCAGCCTGGTGATAATTCTGTTCATTGTGCTAAAGGATCTTTCCAGACCAGCTGTAGCCACGGGGATACACATTACACATTCACAAGGTTTTTTCAAGTTAGGGTACCGAAAGTTCCCTTCCAGAAGAAATGACGCTACGCTGACACCACTATCGTCTACATTATTACGAACAACATATTTGAGATATATATTTTTTTTTGTTAAATCACAAAATAATTGAAATGATTCACAGTATGGCGACAATATTATTAACTCAGAAGATTTGTCATTAAACCTATCTTTCATTTGCTGCATAACGGAATCAACAAGTCGTTTTGCCCTTCTGAATGTACTCTTCTGGTTCATCCTCACATAGGTTTCTTACATTTATTGCAGAAGTACGTAAAATTTGCACTTTCTGTTGAATATTACCGTTTTTGTTATACACGGAGTGCACTCCTCTGCTATGGCCTCTAGATGATTCATCGTTCCAGAAACAAAAACAGGCAATGTCGATAATTTCAAGATTTCTTTTTGCAAAATTTTGGTCAAGTTGCATACGGCACATAACACTTATCCTATCCTACATGTTACAGTGCTTAGATATTTAAATAGAATGCGTCTGCGTCATTTATATTTATATTGAAAAATTGGATTTCGTTTGCACGTGCATGGAAAGAAAAGAAGGAAATTGGATGAAGTAATTTTTATATTTTCTGATTGAATTTTGAGCATTTCTTCGAGGGGGTGTATTATCTTCGTGGGGGGGATTCCCCCCGGGCTACACCCTGAATCCATCCCTGTTCCGAATACATTATACAAGAAATGTTGTTGAAAGTTACACATTATCTAAATTAATGAGATACATTTTTACATTCTCTTCTTTAGTTCACAATGTTTCGTGGTGTCCTTAAATCTTGCAACGATAATTTAACTCATTTCCCGACGTCATACAATGATGACATTTTGCACAGCGACGTAAGCCGCATGACAATACAATATTCCATTGCTACTTTAATATTTCTGTATATTTGTATATTTTAAAAGCATATTTTAATATGGTATTTAAAATAAATACTAGCTTGCAACGATATTGGGTTTGACTGGTTGCAGAACACTTTAGGATTGGATCACAAAACATTAGATTGAGAAAAAGGATCTGAACACCGAAATAATTCGATAAAATAATTTTCTTTTTTTAAAGATATGCTTTTCCTAAACAATTCGCACTAAAAAGTAAAAACTAATTTTGTTTATGCATGACTAAAAAAGAAAGCATAGGGCACGCCAATTCAAGAATTTATAAAGTGACTGTAGCCTATAGGAAAGCGCCTCGCATGCTTTTCTTTTTAGTCATGCATAAACAAAATAATCTTTTACTTTTTAGTACGAATTGTTTATGAAAAGTATGCCTTTAAAAGTTTTTTTTTTTTTAAATTACTTTTTCTAGTGATTTTTAGAGCATCTACTAACTTTTCGATGAATGCTTGATGGGAGATGATTTGATTACGACGTAGGTTGGAAAATTAATAAAAATAACAACTTACAGTTATGGCATGATTAAGGGATATCGGAACAGCTTTGGATTGGAATATTTATGAAAAATTGAAAAAGGAAGATAAAACAACAACCAAAGGTCCTATTCTACATGTGTAACTTTTGAGGAAGTACAGCACAACAGAATATAACAAAGTTTTTTTTAAATTTATGTCTGCTTTATAGGCTATAGAGTAGAACGGAGTAATTAGCACCCATTTTTCTGCGAATCGGCATAGAATTCGAGATAGAAAATTATTTGTGTAGCTGTTAATGCAACATGCAAGTTAATCACATGAAAACATGCATCATACAACACCTCAAATTAAAAAGTAATTTTGTCTTTGTATATTAACATGAAAAATAATAAAAATATAACAGGTTTTTCAGAGGTGCTTACTACCCCGGGTCTGGGGTATTAAGCACCCAATAATACATCTTTGGGGTATGAAGTACACACTTGAAACGTGCATGTCTTAACAAGCACAATATCATTAGGGCATGAAGACAATTGGTTAGTAATCCTGCACCAGTACACAGTTTGGTATTTAGGATGTTGGATAACGCAATAGAACGAAATAAAATAGACATAATATAAGAACAAACACTTCACATTAAAGGCCCTAAAGTGGCACAGCCTCAGGCGAGAATACGGTGTTGGAGAGGGTTCGAAGGTAGTAAGCCAGCGCCTAGTTTGTAGGTACAGTTCCGGTATTTGCCTGGTGTGACTGAGGAAAATCCCTGGAGAAACCTGTGAGCGGCCACAGGCACTTCATCAATTCCATTCTACCTGGTATCCGCAATAGTTCTACCGGTCACATTTTTTTCACAATAGTTCGTCAGATGCTAAACAAAGGGCTCATCGTTCCTTAATATCGCATTGCACATCACATTGATTTTAAATGGCCAATGGCACTGAATCCACTTTGAAAACATAAAGAAAACCTATGCTACGCCTATGAACAAAAACGCTAAACTTTTGTCTCATCTGCATTAATAGGCCCTATGTTTCTACGTAGGTCCATATCAGAGAAGTATTGTGCTTGATACTCCAAATATGCTGGTGCTAATTATCCCAGCACCTACATATGCGATCTTTTAAATCCTGTCTCATTGTTACCAAAGTTTAAGTCTTGTACAGCTCATGGAACTGACAGTAGGCTTTGTAGTTCACATTAATACAAATTACTCTTATCTCCTTTTAATATTAAGCTTGTCAGCTTACTTCAATTTTTTGTTTTCAAATTGTACTTTAGCTCAATAAATTTGATGTGCCCAGATTTTTTAACAACATACATATCTTAGGTCAAACAAGCAATACGTTGGAAACACCTATGAATCTTGACATGTAGCTTCAATTGTATCAGCTGGCTAAGAAAAAAATAGTTCTGATGCTTATTACCCCTGGTGCTTATTACCCGGCTTTGCCCTAGGGACAGCAGTATCAGAATCCAACCTTACTTTCATATATCCAATGATCGCTTGCACGTCTGTATAGTATAGGATGTTATATTCTTCTTTGCCAGCAAATTTCTGGTCATCCTAGTTTTGAAAGATTTAATGTAGGTACTGATATGGGAGGGGGAGCTGTAAGTTTGAAGATCTGTTTTGGAAAAATAGAATCTCTTCTTATGCAAACCACGTGCCAACAATATGATTTGGGTTGCATTCGATCAACGATATTTTATTTCATTTGCCTAAGTAAATGTGCGTGTACATAAAAAAGAATCAGCTGCCGAATATGGCGTAACATAATGGAAATTAAACTAACATAATAACTAACAAACTCTATGGTTTACGGAACTCGCAAGTTCATCGCCGCAGTAACAAACGTTCGTGAAATGAATCTATGATGGGCGAGATCAAGCCAATTTTCATCGTAATCTTCTGCTTCTCGAAGATCTCTTCTGTTCTCCCAACGACGTCTTGGTCTTGCCAATAGTCTCTTTTCCTCCGGCTTTCCAACCAAGATAAAATATAATCTTCGTTTCCCCCCCATAGGAGTTACATTACCATCTTAGGCGTCGCAATTTCATTATTCTTACAACATCTGGTGAATCGTACAATTTGCGGAGTTCTTCATTATGCAGTCTTCTCCATTCTCCAGTCATCTCGTTCCGTTTCAGCCTGTATATCTTTTTCAGTACCTTATTTCCAAACACCCACAATTTACGTACACCCTACGTAATCTGCTAGGGTCGTAATTTGCATGGGGAAGAATGATTTTGAAATCGTCGACTTTCACGGTCATGCCTCTGGTGATGAAACATGATAAATTTAGAAAACGTTTAAAGTTGGCGACATTGACAGTTATCGCACACCAACAAAGCCACACCAACACACTCTACACACACTCTACCTAACTTAACCAATCAAATAGTAGCATGGTGGGACGTCACTGAAAGACAGCTGAAGGTGCTGAAGGCGATTGTTTACATTTCAAGAGTAGTTGTTGGATGATGGTAACAATTACCCTTGGGATATTATTCAATAAATATGTTTTGTCAACTGAATTATCAATGTTCTGTACGTGCGTTCATATAATTTGTCAATAAATTACTTCTGCAAAACTGTTTGTGGTAAAGCTATAGAGATATCGTTGAAATAGGTGTATTAAGTTTGACATTATTCTGCTGGGATGCTCGATATTGTTGTTTCCGACATAGAAGTTGTTTCTTAAAAATATACTTGGGTTTTGATAAAAGGAACTGCCATAGTAATACTCGAAAAAGAAGACTGATTTACGTGCATCCATTGACTAGCAGTATCGCTAGATAAACTTTATCTGAGTATCTGCTAGGTATTGAGCCATATCTACCGTCTCTGCAGCTCATTCTCTTGTAAATAATTCACGCAGATACTTCTCTAAATATCTAGCGAAAAAAAGCAATCCAAAATATGTTAGAAAACACAATGTACTATTATTTCGTTAAATGTGTAGGGTCTACTCCAGTTGATCAACACAGAAACATGGCGGCATGCGGAGGATTAGTAATGGCTCGCTTCTTGCTACGAATGACACGCATTTTTGTACATAAATCATGGATACATTGTCGAATGAGCAAAGACGGGTTAGAAAAAGTCAAGCTAGATTTTTTCTGTATACGCGATGCACATCGTGTTTAACACTTACACCATCTGCTCTGCCTCAAGGCAGAAGCTGCAAACTAGTCTGATGTTCTTATTTCGCATTTCCGTTACTCGAAGCTGTTACAAATTGCGTTTCAACACTTCCACATACGTTGGAAATATTACATACCTTCTGCAAATTTTATATTTTGGGGAGTCCTAAATGTAAAGTTAACCCCTCTTGTTTTCTGCATATGAGGTCTTGACTTCAAAAACAGGTTAGGTTTGATTGACGGGAATGCTTAGGAGTCCACTCCAGGCAAATATTATAGATCTCGCTCTTAGAAGTTTAAAAGGTCGTTTAAGGTCTGCTCCATTATAATCACTTCATGGTCCTTTTACTCTTATTTTTTCATCTAATTTCATATTTCCCTCATATTCAATTTGCTACCAAGCTGAGGTTAGGTTAGATTTTACTTAAGTATCAAAGAATGACGAGTACTGGGGGTTTGAAGTAACTACAATGGAGCTTCTCCATTAATAGCAGAAGTCGTGTCCGATGATTCTCTAGTGATAAAATATTTTAATGAAAGTGACCTTCTCAGGTGACATTTTTCCTACTCTTAGTACTGACTTAGCATTATTTTTTGTGTAAAGAGGCGCACATGCAATTCAATAAAGTTACATAAATATTACATTTGTTTACCGTTTCTGACTAAAACTAATGTGAGCAAGTCAACGTTAACAAATGTGAACTCCCTTCCCGTCAATATGCTATAAATAAGGGAATGGTATATCCGTTTAAATTCTAAATGTGATCAAAAAGTCACGCAACCAATGGAGGTACTATAAAAGATGTTGGAAATGGTCACCATAGACTTCCACACACAGGTGCATCCTTTTGATGATGTTCCTTAAGACCCTCTGGAGTGTATCACATGAAATGTTGTCCACAGTACGCTGAGTGTTCGTCTTCAGTTCATCCAAGGTGTTTGGATGCGTTACGTAGGCCGCAGACTTCAGAAATGCCCAGAGGAAAATGTCCGGCGGAGCTGGGCGGCCATAGTAGCTTCGTAATGATGCACCCAGGTAACTCAGATTCAAGATAGTCAATGTTCATACCATGTTATTTCCTCTTCCTCGTCAGTCAGAGAGTCAAAGAATTGCGTGACCAGTCGGAGATAACGTTCACTATTTGTTGTTGTTTCGGAAAAGAGAATAAAAATTCTCTTTCGAGACATGTCACACCACACGC
This sequence comes from Lepisma saccharinum, assembly GCA_022664845.1. Lineage (NCBI taxonomy): Eukaryota > Metazoa > Arthropoda > Insecta > Zygentoma > Lepismatidae > Lepisma > Lepisma saccharinum. The sequence continues at coordinate 51,020 of JAGDQP010002145.1, forward strand.
GGAGCTTTTGAGCGCGAAGGGGAGATTCATACAGTACATGAGGATTGTCAGCCGACCAATAATGGGAAATTTTTGAATTCACGTACCCGTCGAGGTGAAACTATGTCTCATCAGACCAATACCAGTCATCCAACTCCTCCTCAGCAGGCGTCGCGCGTTCCATAAACCAACTACAGTACGTTACGCGCTTCACTAAATCACCATCCATTAACTCCTGCACAACTCTTATTTTGTATGGAAACATTTTCAACACTTTTCGTACAGCGGTATGAGCTGTACCATAAGACACACCACTCTGGCCAGATAACCTGAGCAGGGACTTATGCGGACTTCTAGCCATTGCTGCACTGATATCCATTACTTTGTCTTCTGTGAGAACTTTCGGTCTACCACTTTGGCGTGCATCAACAAAGTGGTAGACCGAAATGGCTCTGTTCTCTTGAACTTATCATACGTTGAGATACGCCTCTGTGAAGCATGCCGCAGTGGTTCCGTAACTCAAACTCCGCACGTACGGTTACAAAATGAAGATCCGTTCCTGAAGTGAGATCCGTTCCTGCTGTGGACCTCTACAATGCTTCCTGCCTCAACTATCACCACCAGCCACCTGCAACACAATAGAAAACCAATATTAACTTTTTGATCGCTCTGCATATGCACATTAAACCCTGGTATACAATGAATAGTAAGATCGTAGGTGAGCAACGACCCTTGTAGCAGTTTTAAGAGCATTCTCTGAAATACTTCATAACACTAATTTCTTAAACGATGGCGTAAATTTTATAGAATCAGAATACGAAAATTGTTTGGCTGTTCTATTTCTGATACTTATTTTTAAATTTCCATATTTTCTTTTCTTCATTATTTATTTTTTAATAACCTTATTAAACAGTGTTGATCACGGTTGCAACCCACGGTTCATAACGTTCAGTTGTTCATATAGAGTGAAACGAGCGTCAACACTTAACACTCGAAGTGAGCCGTGCGTAAAGGAACATCGCATTTATCTGACATTCGGGAATGTCAGACTTTTATGTTACGCTCAAAGCAGGAAAAATTGCCAAAGTTGAAATGGAGGCAACTTCCATTTTTTTCTGTACATCAAGCCTAAAGAGTGAAAAGTATGTGACTGGACCGGCGACCGAACCCGGGAAATTTGGGTTACCGTCCCAATGCGCTACCAACTGCGACACCCAGTCGACCCGCTTCCCAATCACACACCTTCCACTCTTGATGCCGATGTTCTCTCTCGTCGTGAGATCTCAGCACAACTGATGGTGAGTGTCACCTTCTGCTTCTCTGCAAAACCTAACGTCCATTATGTTGGTGTGTCTTCGTTTGTCTACAAGTACGTAATCGATCTGGCTGAGAGTTTGCAACTAACATAATGCAAATGAAAAATGACTCATAACTTTAAATCAGCATAAAAACAAAACAAACAAAAAACTATATCACAATAGAAGGTGCGATTTTACGGCAGAGGAAGTTCAAAATTGGTTAAGTTTGAAAGTAAATAATTACAGATTTATTTTCTTTAACGTAAACATGTCCTGGATACATCGATCATGTGATTAGGATAGACCGGGGCTATTTGAGTCAAGGGGCTATGTGGGTCAAACGTAAGAAAAAAATGTTACTGCGCATTTAATATGTGCACCAGTACGCTGAGCCTGCCTTCAGTTGTGAGTTCGTTGGCAAAGGGAAGGGTGTGTATGTGGTTGATCTGCTGCTTTCTTATCAGTTGCTGTGAATTTGTGACTATTCTGAGCAAGGTGAGTTGCAATACTTCATATTTTGCTCTGATATAAAATAGTGGCTGTATGATATAAGGTGCTGAACCTGTGTAAATGCATATATTTGTAAAATTATTACCGTCATGTAAAACAGAACATCTGCATGTTATAAACGCAGTTTTTGTTGCTCTTCTTCGTCTCATGTGAAAGTTGTACGTTCCTACGTAAGCAAGCGCACAACGGGGTTATTTGAGTCGAAAAAATGGGGCTATTTGAGTCAGGTGTAAACTTATGTGAATGTATTTAATTTAATAATTTTGTATTTATGGTTTAGCCTACATGATGCATGTATGTAAAACAAAACATTTCATTTTCTGTGGTTCAGACATACAAATCAAAATATAAATACAACGAATGAAATAATGACGACATGGAGAAGGCCATCCAAGTGTAACAAAAGGTGATTTGAGTTTACATGGAGCTTCGCAGCTCTGCAATGTAAATTTGAAACTTTGCGAAGGAAAGTGCAGGTCGAAAGGTTGAGACTAACCTTCGGTGATAATGAGGTAATAGTTCAAAGTGCAAAACCGAAAGCCATAGGACACCCCCACAGTACTGACAGAAGAACAGGAGGAAGAGTTCGTGTTGCGAATTATGACTCTCGCGGGAAAAGGACTAGCCTGCACCCCTGAAACGATTCGTAAAGCTGTTCATCGATATGTAATAATAAATCAAATTACGCGTCCTTGGAGAAACAAAGGACTAGCTGGTGAAGATTGGTTTTCAAGTTTCATGAAAATACATCCGAACTTACCATTACGAAAACCTGAGGGACTTTCAAGAGCTCGTGCTGTAAGGAAGCAGTGAGTTATTTTTCAACTGTTGAAATCTGCTACTTCGACGATTAGTGCCAACACAAGGTAGTTGCTCTCACTAGCGTCGAAAGAGGCGAGAATGTCATTGGGATAGTCTCTTGCAACGCAGTTGGACAATACATCCCACCATCTACCACCGGCTTGTCATGTTTCCTTATCAGATAGTGGTTACGTTAAGGAAGAGCTGTTTGTTCGCTGGTTCGAGTTTTTTCAAACAAACATGCTGAGGGGAAATGTTCATTAATGTTATGTTGTTCAAACATTATATAGAAAAGGGCATAATTTAAGAATATACATGAACGCTAATGTGATTAATGTAAACAATGTTGATACAGCGAAAGACCCAAATAGCACCCTGAGCAACCCGAATATACCCGTGATTAATACTAATCTCGAATTCTGCCATTTTTATTTTAAATTCGTCTTCAGAATTTCCATGATTTAAATTCTTTAATATGTTGTACTATAATAATGTACGTAGATTATGGCATAATTATTTAAACTCTAAAGTACGTCGGTTTTGGAAAATGTTGACTTTTCTCTTACTATACTCAAATAGCCCAGGTCTACCCTATGCATCAATTTTCTTACAGTGCGCAAACAAGGCGGCTACTCCAAGGTGCCTCGTGTCGCAGAAAAAAGTAGTTATGTTTATTAACCTAAATTTTTTGTGTTATCGTGCAAAGAATTTGAAATTTTTACCGTAAATATATAGTTTAAATTGCATGAATTACCAAAGTAATAAAAAGGAGGATGGACATTTTACACTTTTATGTTGATTTTTCCGATTTACACTAAAACTAGTCGCCAACAAGTCACTTTTCATATTAATGCACTTAATGGTAGTCATTGTCTGCTATAATACAGATACTAGGTAGTAATACTAGGTACTAAGTTAAGGACTAATAAAGTTTGCTTAAAAGTACTTTAATTGCACCGGAGTCTTTAAAGCTTATCTTTAATATTGGTATGCTCAAATACTTCAAAATTAACAATAGTCTAAACATTAATGATATTCCATTATTTATTATACTACAAATGTAGCTATAAGTAAAGATAAAATAGTGCGTTATATTTTGAAGTTGATCAAAGTTTGCACTCAAAAACTACTACGAGGATAGTTTACCTCTTTGTAATTAGTAAATGAAGTGTAATAAGATTTCCGTTAATTTCAGTGCAACTACATTTTAACATGCTAGGTTTTCCTTAATTATTATCGAAAAGACCAAGTGTTAGAGAACCTGTTCTGAGTTCAACGCCAGTTTTGACGAGCACCAAACTCACCTGACGATACTGTCAAATTAGGCTAGGCTTCACTTGTGGAATATCATCTTAGGTACATCAATTTAGTAAGAGTCGACTCTAGTAAAACCGCGTTACACAGGAGCAATAGAATAAGAACTGAAGCTTTCCTGGTGTACTGAAATGCAAAATTGCTTGCACTTCTTCTTCAGTTGCCAAACAAGAAACGCTGTCTAGCTTTTGACAGTATTCATTGTAGAAGGGCACAAACTTACTTGGCTCATATCCTGGTAAAACTGTACAACCAGGTTCTACAATTTCAAGAGAAACTTTAGACGTTATTACTCACACCGAAACAAGGAAAGTGTGTCTTGTACGTGGTTTGAAATCGGCCTCTTTTTTTTTTAGATACAATGATCTTACTTCGAGTTCAGAATCTACTTCTTACAAAGATAAAGAAAAATAAATATTTCTCGATAAATCATAAACATTATGTAGGGAGGGGATGTTGTAAACTTTTAATTAATACCATTAAGTTATTGAGTTTCCGGATGTAATTTGATCACCATAATCATTGATCATTATCATGTTGTACATCATAGCGACTTGTGTAAAATTGTTTCGTTTCAGGAGCTGGTAGGTTTCAGTAACCTTATTCAACCTTATTATGTGCAAAATTGAAACCCTTAGTATTACGAAGTTCTTCCACTTGGAAGGTAGCAACACCCTCTAAATCCATGATGAAACGATGAATGTTAGTGTTTATGGTGGTTATCGTCTATCATATGACACTGTTATGTGATAAAAAAAACTTTGAAACTTGATACATCTACCTTACAGATGAGCCTCGATCTGGGAGGCCCTCCATCATGAATGATCTTGACACGGTGAAGAAAATCTAGGCTCATTTCTTCGAAGACACAAAAAATAAACATAAAAGTGATCATGAATGAAGTTTTGGTAATGAAAGTGGATGAAAAATTATGCACAAGGAACTGTGAATGTGTAAAGTGTCATCACGATGGGTTTCCCGCTTGCTGACCCCATTTCACAAACAAATTCAATGTGAACTTTTGCAGTGGATACTGACTGCTGAAGCAAGTTGAAGAGAATTTCTTTTGCACGTCTCATGTAACTGTAGACGAATGTTGGATCTACCTGCAGGATGCGCAGACCAAGTGAGAAAATTGTAGAAATACTTCTCCTCCTTCTCCTCCCCAAAAGACTAAGAAGTAAGCATTGTGATGGGGCCAGATAAGAATTATATATTTTTTCATCCGTCATTATTAGAATGCCAAAGTATGTGGCCACTACGGCACAGTCAAAGTCAAGTATCAGTGCGCTTGAGTGGCCAACGTATACTAATTTTGGCCACTCAAACGCTGTTACTGTTGGGGATATCGGTGATACATAGGGGCCTAAATCAAAAACTGCCTGCGCAAAGTAATTAAAAAGTGTGAAAATACCCTTATGTTCTTAAATTTTTCAAATAAATGGAAAGCAGATACACAGTAATAGGTACTTCGTGGAAGGCGCTACCTGTTGGAGGGAATGTTCTTCATGGCCGTCATCTTGAAGTCCGCCATAATGAATTTTGATTGATTTTCTTCAATGGGAAAAGGGCATGCCATTCTGGGCTAGAAATTTACGGGAAATACGTCTCTGAAGTCATTTCTGCCGTAAATATATGATTGTATGAGATAAGGGAATATGCCACTTGTCTGCGGGTAATGATGCACTAGCCTAAAAGTAGAGGTAAAGGTAGTAATATGAGCCCCATTTTGTTTTTCATGGTTACAAATTTTGTTTTTGACGTTGGTGTGCAAATGAATATTGTCACTGAAACTATGGCATGTTATACAAGTGCTGCTAAAACATAAAACAGTTGGAACAACATTAAAAGCATGGAGAAAAAGAAAATTCGAAGGAAGTCAATTTTTAGAGAAAATGGTTTGTGCTGGTAATGTGAGCCCCTAGGAAAAAAGTAAAATAACTGCTTTAGAAAACTGAAAGACAAATTGATTCAGACAAAGAATATTGTAATTCATGAAGAACCGTACAAAAGATAATATGCGGTCATCAGCCAAAATAAAAACACGTTACACTGATTGAAAAATTGATGAAAATGAATTGAAAGGCTAATATCTTCAAAGTAAAAAGTGATATAGTTTCTGTGTTTAATGTTTAGGTCTATTTGCAAAAGTCACAAACATACACATCCTTTTCACAGCCAGCGCAATCGTTGTGTGCCCACATTTCGCAGATAATACATTGCACCCACAGTTCTCCATGGTTATCTTCAGAAAATAGACCCTCGCAGAACAGGCAAACTGCTTCTTCATCACTGTGATTTTCCACTCCGATTGGTGTTGATAAGACAGATTCCCCAGAAGTGATAGACCTTTCTGATTCACATGATTCTTCATCTGAATCTATAAGAAGCTTCCTTGACAATGGCTGATTAGATTTACCTCGTGTTATCTTAGTAGGCTGGAGAACATGTTGTTTCTTCACCCCCAGTGTTCTTTTTCCTTCAGCTGAATCGGACTTCTTTCCTTTTGCTGCAGCAACCAACAGAGCATCTTTGTATGGAGAGGATGTAATCAAAGCAACCTTGGACGTTTTAGGACCTTTGTTACTCACTTTCCTCTTTTTTCCGGGAACAGGGCAGATATCGTTTGGAGATACGGTGTGTTCAGGAATCTGCTTCTTACTATCTTGACAAAGACCAGAAGGCCCTGCCAATGCAATATCTTCAGCAGATGGTTGAAATCTTGTTACTTGCATATTCTTCACAACTGGTGAATTTGCAGTTCCAACGTGTTTGGAGTATACAACTGTCGTCACAGAAACATATTGAGCCTCTTCTTATGGAGTGTCGGCACAGGTGTTTTGTCCACTTGCTGCAGTAGTGGGAGATTTAGATCTTCTTCTTTTCAGTTTTACCAACGATTCCAAATTCAGGGCTACATCTTGAGAGAATGGTGCAAAATCTACAGCAGAAAAGACATTCCGATTACATGGATATAATCCTGTAACCTGAAACCCATTCTCAGCAATGGATCCGGTTTGGCAAGTCAAATAAGCCTTTCCCAGCAATTCAGCAATATCGTAGGGCCCAACAGGTCTCCCGCTGTGACGCATCCACTGACGTATATTTTCGCTGTAGTGATGCTTCAGTGTACCAAGAAATGTTTTGTCTAAAGGCTGTAGTTTGTGCGATGTGTGTGGGGGTAAGCTTACAATGGATATGCTATTGTCTCGAGCAAGATTCACAACGTCAATGTTTTTCGTGTGTGCGTTGTGGCCATCTAGAATAAGAAGCACAGGGTCATCTTTTGAAGGTTTAGTTTTCTCAATAAAGTGTTGTAGCCAGTCTGTGAAAATGTTACCTTGGATCCATCCCGACGGGTGACATCTACCAATTGCCCCCGGTGGAGCGCCTTTCATGAGGAGCTTAGACATATTTTTCCTGGGGAAAATGAAAACTGGAGGTACAAAAGTTCCCCCTGCACTCATACAGCAGATTAGTGTGGCGAGAGAACCCCGTTCAGCAGAAGTTAACGCCCCCACTTGTCGTTTTCCTCTCAACCCAATGACTCGAGGTATTTTACTTTGAACAACTGATATCCCAGTCTCATCCACATTAAACACCCTGTCTGGCGGGTAGTTGTGTTTGACGTACTCAGCTTCCAGGATATCAAAGAAAGCGTCGACTGCCTCTTTGTTAAAGCCATTTGATCTTGAAAACGATGTTGCAGTAGGTTTCAAAATGGATCCACTCCTGTAGTGTATATAATATGAGCCCCTTATAGTTTGGGGGCTCATTTTCCTACCCTTGCCATATTGGAAGTAAACCACGCATAACGACTCTTTGTTACTTTAATCATTCTACAGTATCTACACAGAACCAATCTTTCAAACATGCTTCATCCAAGGCACTAATGCACGTGGATAATTACCATGAACCAGGACAGGCAATAAAAAGGAAACACTTACCTTTCAAAAGTTTCTTATTTCCTGCAATCCAAAACAGCACGTTTACTCACAAACTATCAGCTCCAACTGAACAAGTCTACTCTGGTGACAACAGGCGTCACTAACATCAATATTTCACAGTGTTGCCACCACGTTCAGTGCTCTGTATGCCACGATATAGAGGGGGCTCATATTACATGCAGGGCTCATATTACTACCTTTACCTCTACCCATTTCGGTTTGAAATAGCAGAAGAAATGAAACCCAAATGTGTAAATATGCATATCCATAGTTCACTTAACCCCAGGAAACCATCATCGGTTGTCTCCATTTAACTTACCAAGAACACTGTAAACCCGCTCTATCCTCTTCATATGCTGGAGACGATTGATGCGAAGGTGAGTAAGCGTGGTGTTATGATGACATACTGTGAACAAAGTGTGTTCTCGAAGTAATTATATAAAGAAAGTGATCGTCAGAAAGGAAGTGCTCACTAATGTTGGAAATTCCTCTTCATAAATATATGGTAAAATTCTGACACTTTCCTACACGTTGTGGACAAAACTAACAAGAGAATTTTAGCGAACATGTGTACGGAAAGTGTACAAGAAGTGCACTGTACAATTTTTTACAACGTGGAAAATATACTTATGAAATCTCAGTGCAATTTAGGAAATTACAACTTTTATGCCTTTATTGACTCATGCGATTTCTTAATTGTAAGTATTAAGCTGGATTTTCAATAACGTAACGCATTTTAACATTTTAGCGTAAAATAACATTTTAAAATCCAGCACGAAGGAGAGACAATTGGATTTACGGCGATCGGCAAGACTTGGATTTTGTTTATTTTTTCCCAACGAGTTGTTTGCTGTTTTGCACTCGGGTTCAAATACCGGCGTCCATTTATGAAAGTTCATGGAACTAGTTGCAGAAGTGGATTGTATTAAGAACCTATGCTTCAGTTATTCTTTTAAAAAACGTATATCTAAGTTCGATCAGTATTATCTCTACAATAATTTTTGATAATTTATGACTTGATTTTTGATAATTTATGCATTTCTCTGCGATATTTAGGAATTGTATTACATTTGTTGGACATAATGGCATAGTCATATATTTAGTTTCTTCCTTGAAAATACTAATAATACAAGATAAATAGGCTATAATAAAATAGAACAAACTAATATTTATTAGCATGGGAAAAATCCTCTATTTTATCAAGTTTTATTTCTCTTCCAGATATGTCCTGTACCTATAACAAACTTACACTATCGCCAAGTGGAGTCCGATTTAGTTTGGATAAAATGTAACGAACTACATGCTAGAAATACGTACACCGTGAAAGAAATATATGTAATAATGGTACCTAAAATCTTCAGAAAAACTTTTTATAAACTTGCTGGTTAGGTATGACCCTAATTCAAAAAGAAAGAAAGTTTAAAATTATATAATAGAAACGTACATTCATTCTCAGTAGTGACTCGCATCTCGAACCTGGTGACAAACCCGAGCTCCCGGCTCAAAGAAATGTCTACATTTTTTTAAAAACATTCATTAAGAATTGATGTCACAGCTCTTCCTTTCATGAAGTGTTGTAGAATGTAGAATATTCTTTAAAAAAGAAAAAAAGAATTCTTTCCATTACTTTTTTTTTTTGCAATGTGTACTGTTTTGTCCCCGTGTTTGCTATTTAATCCATACACATCAAAACGCTGGTAGTTATGCATTCCAACAACAGGTGGCGACCACTACAATGTATTAACAGTTCACAGCTGCTGTTCATAGATGGCAGCACGTGCCGGATTTGCTATATATTTTTTACTTTATACCAGAGAAAATGCATATAAAGACTGAATGAAAGAAAAAGAAAAGAAAACATCACAATAGTTGGTTTGTTATGGTCTCGTTGATTTTTTTTAGTTCGCTGGAACGGGAGCTTTTTTTAGGTAAAAAAAAGTGAAAATCAAATTCAAGTTCAGCACATTTGTTATTATATCCCCCGTATGTTTAAATTGCATCTGCATACTTTCACAGTTTCACAAATACTTCTGTAGGCAGACCAATAAATGTTGAAGCACTTTCTGTGAGCATATTCCTGAGAATGTGCAATTGATGAGTTAGTTACAGTTGATGAAGTAAAAAAGTGTGGAGTGAAAAGCATTTCGTGGTAATATTGCCTCCAAAAATTAAATAATATTTCGAAAGTATGTGTCCCTTTCGACTATTTAGAAAAAAAAACAACTTTTCCTTCAACAAAAACTAATAAAAATATATGCTGGAAAATATCCGTAAAATGGATACTTAGAGTATTTTAATAAGTATTTCATGCGGATTACAATTAATTTCGACGTTAGTTCAGAAAACAACATTCGTTAATTTATTGAACCTGCGCAAATAAATGGATGAGGTAACACAAAGTCATATTCATACAATTTTTGTTGTTTCTCAGCATCTTTTTCAAGGCTGCCACATGTGAAACGAGATCTGTGATTGCCTACAGAGTACGCAACCACGTGAAATTCATCGTCAAATCAAAACAAGTTTATATGATTTCGTTAAGGATTCACCAAAACAGCTCGATGGTTTCGAACCTATAACGCGAGGAAGAGAGAAACTCAGTGATGATGACTGTCTGTCATTTAAGATGATTTCCTGCATGTACAGATGTATTCATGAAACGGGTTCGGCATCACACACTTAACAAAATTCATGCAACATTTTCAGAGGCTCCCATGAAACTGTCGCTACAATTGTAAAAAGCGTTGGTGGCGTAGTTTGGTGAGCTTTGTATGTGTGTAAGTGTCACTTTTTCTCTGTGGGGCGCATTGAAGAATAACACGTGTATGAGAATAATGCAGAAATATTGTAGCAGTTGCAACGTAATACCTTTATATTTCCTAATTAAATTATGACATCTCAGAAGCACAGCTTCACGTATGATTTCTAAATATGGTCAACCCGCAGTAGTACAGTGAGGTGGGACCCACATGGGCTTGACATCGGCCAACGTCGTCCTCGTCGGATCTAGACTGGCCCACATTTACCCAGCTATTTCCCACATGGGAACTTCGTGGGTTTGCCGATGTTAATTTGCCCACTTTGAGTAATGTGGGTCCCACATGAAACTGGGGTATGCTTGCCTATGTCAGATTTGCCGAACTTTGTTCGATGTCCGTCCCATATGGGAAGTAGGTAGGCTTGCCCACCAAAAAAGCATTGAAATGTTTCCTTTTGCTATGGAATGAATTTGAAATTTATGAAATGCAAATTTCTATGGCTTGTACGGTAATTACATGAAGATATTAATTGTTCGGCACGACGTAGAATGATGTCGATCGATGTAGTTCGGCTTGTCAGCTGTTAGTCGTTTTGAACGTAATACCCTAAGCGAGAAACCGAAGGTGACAGTTGGATGTTTTGTTTCTTCTGCTTCCTACACATATGTATACTATGTATCCTAACATATGTATCCTAACTGAATTGCATAGAATACAAATATGTTACATCCAGTGGAAGCTTGGGGAAGCAATGTAGTCTGTTTGCATGAACGATGTCGGCAATAGTTCACGAGACAGCCAAACGGTTACCTCAAACCTTTGCACACCATGTACTGCGGAAAACATTTTCCAGATGTTGTATGCGAGAAATAATAGGGCATAGATATTGTGTGCGACGTAGATAACATCGGTCAGCCAGGGAGCTAGATCGACGATGTTGTTATGAGGTAGATTGACATGCATCCCATATAGATCGGCATTGGTCAGCCAGCGAGCAAGAACGACGATGTTAGCAAGAGGCAGGCAGATCTAGATGGGACGACATGGATTAACGTGGGACCAATGTTGATCTGGAAGGATTCACATGGGATAGACATAAATTGACACTGACACCTATGCTGATCGACATCGTTGCCTACATGTGGGCCAATGTGGGCAAAGTGTTTGGCACTCTACCTCGATCGGCATCTACGTCGATCCCACCAAAAAATCCCATGTAGATCGACATCAGACCATCTAGTGTGCTACTAGTGACAGCTCATTTGTAGACGCATGAGGAGGAAACCGGTTTGAATATCTCCCGTTCCGTATTTGTTCGGGCTTATTGACTGCAAGCACTCAGTTTGATGATAGGAATATTTTCAATCCGACTCAAAAGTCCCAAATTCTTTGCCTCTGGATTGCAGCTGACATTCGAGTTGCTTTTGCGTAATGAAATAAATTGGAAAAAGTAGAAGCAAGAATTTAGTTAAAATGCTTCAGTAATAGCGTTAAAATGCATTTTCACAAAACTGTTTGTTTCACGATTCTGAAGATCATCCTAACCGCAAATTTATCGCAAAATAAAGGCACTTCAACAGAACACCTTACATCTAAGTTTTATTTATTTATTTTTTCTTAAAAAAAAAAAAGCAAAGATGCCACTGATCTCTTGAGAAAAGCTCACTTGTGCTAAAGTCATTTTCAAAAATGAGTGAGTGAGTAATTTCTTTCTCCGTTTTCATTGGCAAAATGTTTGTATACCTATGACTGACACACTACAAGTCACATTGAATCTCGTCCAAAACTTGTTTCTTTAGTTCCCTGCGTTTTTTGCTGTTGCACAAAATGAACTGCGTAGCAACAGAATTTACCAAAAAACAGTTTAACCTGTATTATTCTAATTCTCATTCTTCCTTTTCTCAAGTAAATGATTTATCTTTAGGTTTAGTTATTTATGTTGCTTTTTTTGGATACTAAAAGGTGATGTAAAATAGAGGAAAAGAAACAACATTGTTTGTTTTCCTCCAGAATCAAACTCATATAGGAATCTGTTAAAAAGTGTAAATACAAAAGACTAATTTTGTCTCTTCACACAAAGGAAATTATTTGTTAAATTAAGTACATTCTGAACATCTTTGTTTTATTGCACAGCAAAATAACTAAGCTTACATAAATAAAATAACTTTTTGGTCTAGACATACATGTAAACATTTTCGTTCAATTCAAAATGTCTCTTCCCAATCAGTTTAGGTTATGTACAGTCATCCCAGATAGTTCTTCACCCACAGTGATTCTGCCAGGCTTTTCAGTTTGAAGGAATAAAGTGAAAATTGGGAGGGTGTAAGTGGAGTTTAGCACGGTTTCTATATCCTTTTTAGCGTAAAATGTTTAAAGTTGGGGGAGTTCTCGAGAATTTGGGGTTGACACCTCCACAGGGAGGAGTCTGGCAGAATCACTGCTCACCCACTCTAAATAACGGTTAAGTAGGCCTAACAGAATTGCACTATATTTATTGATACATACAATGCCTTGCGGTGTTGCCTATATAATTTAAGAATTGAAACAATATATAAAATTTCAAGGAGGATCTTCAATTGGGGACGTGAAGTAAATAAAGCTAGTACTAAGAAGGAAATGTTTTTTGCTCGGACAAAAATTCTGGCGCGAAAATATGTTTCTTTTTTGTTTTTGTTTTTTAAGAATGTGATACGCTTAGACCAGAACGGACGATCATTCGTCTGTGAATTGCTATTTTCCAATCCAAACTGACCAATGACTAATATAATACTGTATAGTACAAAAGAGTGGAAACAACCTTGTAAGTCGTAAATGCATGAGGGGAGTGAGACAAAATATTAACTGGAAGCAACGTGGATGCTGTGCTACCATATATGGGAGATGAGAATCATGGCAGCCATCTTGAAAGCCGCTATCTTGGAACCTGTTCGAGAATTTATAATGGAAATTGGGTCATGCGAATTATCGTTTGTAATGGTTTTAGGCTGCTTTAACAGAAGTAGGTAGACACAGCAAACAAACCGCGGCACCTTGTTCTAAAAAGGGGGCTTATTTAATTTAACGTGGTTAAACTTACTTGGAGACAAGCAGACATTACGCCACAGGAGAGGGCACATAACTAATAAAGCAGCTATTGGACTTGAATGCAGCAGGGTACCTACCCATTGGTACCCTGCGTTAGCCACATTGAAGACAGAACACACTTTAGTTTAGACACGAAGCATGCATAGAAAAAGCTTGAAAGAAGTGCCCAAAACGCAGAAAGTTGGCAAAAAGCAGAAGGCTAAACCACGCAGGAAAAAGTTTTTAAAAGGAGGGGGAGACGCAGGCGAGAACATTTTGTAGAAAAAGCAGAACACAAAATGCTATTTTAGTAACTTAACGCAACTAGGCCCCTAAAATAGTACAAGGTTTAACACAGCTGAGGATTGGTTAACATTAAATATGTAAATTTAGATAAACTGAACTGATCTGATTATTTTTTAAGATTATTAAAGCTTTGAATTAAAATATTAAACTTTAACTTTATTTGTAACCACTTTTTTACATATGGATAAAATAACTCCTTGTGGACTGAAAAGACGGCAGAATCACTGTCCAGCAACTACTAAAAATTGCCTATTTTCCTTAAAAAAATCTCAATACGAAATACCTGTGAAATTTTAAATTAGAAATGTTTTATTTTAGTTAAGTATTAAAGTAGAGTGTAAGTGTAAGTATTAGACCGTAAAAAAAATCTGGAAACAAAATAAGTGAACGAAACCCTTGACCGACCACAGATATCCTTGCCCTATCTCGGAACCTTTTCGAAAATTGCTTAATCTAGTACCTTTTTCATTTTTACGTTTTTAAAAAACGGAATATGTATATTTCATTAAACTTTGGTTGATGTATTTTGTAAATAGAATAAATAAACGAAAAAAAGAAATAAACGACAGAAAAAGCATATACAAGTTTCCTTTGATCACGCATTTATAAACAGTTAAAAAAATATATAAGCAGTCTGTCATTTGGCTATAATGTCGGGCGGGAAACCAGGACAAAACCGTCAAACAGGAACTGTCGCTCGAAAATGCTTCTGCTACTAACTGGGAGGAGACTCCTTAATTCTTCTTGTTAAGGCTTAAGAGGGAGAGGGACCTGCTACGGCAGCTTGCAAAATAAGCGTCCAATTTAACTTGGATTTTCACACAGTTCTGGTAATAATATGTGTTCATGTGGTTCCTTCGAAAAAATAACTCAAGAGCCCTTCAACATATTTTATGACATTATGAAGGTAGCTAAGTGGAGATATTGCGAGCTATTTTCTGTTTAGAAATAAGGAAAAATATGATCGAAATTTCAAAGAAAGTTATTACATGGGCTATGAAAACATCCTTTAATTCTAAATAAAAATACATCATGGAGCCATCACTTATTTACCTTTATGATGTCATTTATTGTGTTTAAGGGGCTGTTGAATCATTTTTTTAAAAGAATGTGATTAAACCACGATATTATTAAAAATATGTGAAATCCATGTTAAATTGGACGCACATTTTGCAGGCCGCCGCAGCCAAGACCCTATCCAATCCATACATTCACGTTAGTATCCAAGCAATTGCTTGAAGAACGAACATGGATGTTCATGGGTTGCTCACCAACCCCCATTACCAGACAGCGAGGTGAGTCAAATGTCTGCAACCCTTCCTTTCTTATCGCATGATGGTAAAAGCAATGAAACAGCCGCGGGGTGCTCATTCCCGGAGGACGAATGCAGCTGGCAACGGCAGCGGTCAGTCCAAACTGCCCGAGTTTGAACGGTAGACTACCAAGAAAAGAACACTGCAACTCCAACAGACCTATACGTGACGACTCTGAACTGTCGGTCACTTGCAGGAGAGGACAAATTAGAACAATTGGAGAATTAACTCACAAGGATTAAGTGGGACATGATAGGACTATCAGAAGTGTGGAGGAAGAATGAGGAACACCTGGAATTATCACCAGGGCACAGATTCTACTTCAAGGAACACAAAATGGCAAACCTACAGGCGTTGGCTTTATAATTAATATAAACCTGAAGACACGAATCAGTGCACTTGAAGGAATTTCAGGTAGAATCGCACGAGTAGTAATAAAGACAAACAAGAGACACAGTATGGAAATTCTAAAGGCATATGCTCCAAGAATGTCACATCCGGAGGAAGAATTCAAAGACCTATACGAGGAGATACAGAAGATTTTGGATAGTAGCAAATCACGTTATAAAATTGTAATAGGAGACTTTAATGTGAAAGTAGAAACTAAGCAGAACAGTGACATGAAAGTGAGAAACTTTGAACTTGAAAAAAAAAAAGCTAGTTTAATTCTCAGAAGCCAACGGACTGTTCATTTTCAATACATTTTTCAAGATACCGCCCCAGAGGAAGTGGACATGGAAAGGCCCTAATAGGGCTAAAAACTAAATATACCACGCTTTATCAAGTAATAGGAAAACTGTTCATCAAGAGGTATCTGTTCTGAACAGTTTGAAAATCTCGAGTGATCATAGTATGGTAAGATATAAGCTGAAACTAAATACTAGACTTGAGAGGAAGAAGCTTATCAGAGGAAAACAGCAAGATTCAGATCTAGAAAATCTAGCGGAAAACAAACACACATTTGAGATAGAACTAAGCAACCGATTCAGCACCTTGGAAGAGTTAGAGGATGAAGAAGACATCAATAGTAGAAATAAAATACTAACTGAGATAATAAGAGAAACGGCCAAGGAAATAGCAGGAATCGAAAAGTAAAAGAGAGCAAATCTCAGAAGAAACTAAACACTTGATGAAGAAAACAAGCGAAATGAAAGAAGAAAATCACATAAAGAGGATTGAATACATAGAACTAAATAAAAACTTAAGGAAGAAAATAAGCTAGGATGTACGAAGATACAACAAAAATCATGTTAGAAATATCATCAAGGAAAACAAGAGCCACAAGAAAACCAAACAGCAGATCGTGATAGGAAGGAAATAAATAATGGCAATTAAGAGACCAAATGACAACGGAACCAGAAATAGGGGGGAAATTTAAAAAATACTTGAAAATTCTGCAGAGAATTGTATTACTGCGATGAAGAACTGGGAAACGAGGATTCCGAAGAAAATGTTGTAGAGGTCCCAGACGTAATGAAGGATGAAGTGGATAATGTACTTCGAAGGATGAAAAACGGAAAATCGCCTGGAGAAGATGGACAGCAGTGACGTTTACATGGACAGGGGAAGGAGCAAACTACTAAATTATTCTCAATATGCCTGAGAAAGAGAGAAATACCATCAAGTTGGAATAATGTTATTATTATTTTGTCGTAGAAGAAAGGGGACCAAGAACTCGTTGAGGACTGCAGACCTATTAGTTTACTGTCAGTTCTATACAAAATGTTCACCAAAGTTATTTTGAATCGAAGTAAAATCAGTCTCGTTCAATACGATTCAAAATAACTTT
>JAGDQP010002145.1:68198-103682 GCA_022664845.1 Lepisma saccharinum
TGAAGTTATGGAAAGGACTAATGAATATAAACTTCCACTATGTCTAGAATTCACAGATTTTGAAAAAAAAAAAAACTTTCAATTCAGTCTCCGGCAGCAGTAGGGGAGATGGGGTACCATAGAACAGTGAAGATAATTTTTAACTTATACAACAAAATTTCTTTTGTTCAACATTTATAAATTGCAAACATCAGGCCACACAGCTGTGATTTGTCTTTCACCATTTGTGTGCGTTTCCTAGCGGTGTATGGTACTTGATGTAATTTGTGAGTACCAAAGTAAAAATTAATCTCAGAGATTGTACGCTTCTGGAGAGAAGAACTGTAGCATATCTTTCCATGTTAACTTACGAAGTAACTACACTCCTTCACGCATTAACTTGTCCTTGTTGCTTTTTGATAGCCCTTCTCCTTCTCCCATAATAACAAAATGTACGTAATTGGACGTACTGAGGCAACTTTGAACAAAAGAAGGGGGTAGATTTAAAAAAGAGGCATCAGCTTATGCCCCTACAGCTAAAACTCACTGTTGAGAAGAAAAACATAGTTTGCAACGTATTAACAGTGTAAAAGCATTTCAATTAGGCTATATGTAACATTTTTAACAACATTTGTACGAGTTCAAAATTTATGCAAGCCTAATGAATATGAACTTAGTATGCAATTCAACCAAGCAAGTAAGCTCAACGTTTATTTAAAACTGTGTAGTTTATATTCTTTGTATGGCTAGTAAAACTTTAGTTTACTTTCTTCTGCTTCCGTATTTGTATCTAGAAGCATTTATTAAAAAATTAAATGATCTGGTAATAAAATTAAGGACGTGTTCCAAACTGCCCCAGCCATGTTCAAAGCTACCCCACGCTTGTTCAAATCTGCTCCTAGGGGGGCACTTTTGAACGATAGTCTCCCAGTTCCTGTCCTTGCTTTAAGGTGACAATGAAGTACATGTTCTTTGGCGAGCTGTATATGTTCCAATACACATGTTATTTATCTCAATGAACAAATTCTCTGAGTGTGAGGAAGCAAAATTAAATTTACTCAACTACGTGTTCAAAGGTGCCCCTACTTAAATCACTTGAACATCAAGGCATACATTAAATTATTACGTAACATTACTCGAATGCCACATCTGTCATTAGACTACATCAAGAGAGTGAAAAAAATAAACTTGGAAAAGGGGTAAGGCAAGGAGATTTGATTTCTCCAAAACTATTTTCTGTGGTCCTGGAGGGAGTGGTCCAAAATTTAAACTGGAATGAAGTTGGAATAAAAATCAATGGTGAATATCTTCACCTACGATTCGATGATGATATAGTCCTGTTAGCTTCAAGTGCAGAAGTACACCAGAATGGAAAAGCTGCGTAATGAGAGTTCGAAAAAAGGACTTAAGATGAATTTAAGTAAAACAAAAGTAATGTTCATTCAACATTCTGCAAAGAAGGAAATAAAGACTCACACAAGACAATAGGCATAGTTGATGAGTATGCTTTTCTAGTGCATCTCAAAACATCGAACGCCAAGTTGACGGATACAATAAATAGAAGGATAGAATGGTGTGGAGCTAGTTTGGAAGACTACACTTTATTTTCAAAAGCAGACTACCAATGTTTCTCAAGCGTAAAGTTTATAATCAATGTATCTTACCTGTGATGATGTACGGCTGAGTAACTTGAATATTGACTGTGCAAACGACTCAGAGTTACACAAAGAGCAATGAAGAGTTGCATGCTCGGAGTAACTAGGAGGAACAGGGAAAAAATGAATGGATTTTCGCACAAACAAAAGTAGAAGATATAATCAATACTGCAAAGAAGATGAAGTGGAAATGGGCTGGTCACATAGCTAGACGATCAGATGGAAGACGGACGATAAATGTACTACATTGGATTTCCAGAAAAAAGAAACTACCGAGACCACGTCTAAATGCAAGATGGGTAGACGAAATCATGCTCTTTTCAAGACCGAGATGTGTGGAAAGAAAAGCTGGAGGCCTTCATCCCGCAGTGGATAGAAAGCGGTTGAATATGATGATATATGTTTGATATTTAATGATACAAGGTATAGGTAAATATAGCTAACAACCTACATCGAGATCAGAAGTGGATTTTCAATGTCAGTTCTCCTAAAGACTTGGGAAGTATAAAATGGACTAAACCTATTTTTGGAACAGTTCTTCGATTATGTACAATCACAACACGATGGGAATGAGAAAAGTATGAATGAAACTTGTTTATTGTCATGTATATGTAACTACATCAGAACATATAAAATATAGTTTCTCTTGGGCTATATTTTGTACGTGTTGTCGCACTTGTAACCTATTTTCCTTGAGAAATTCTGTCTGTATTGCGCTGACATAGAACAAATATTTCGTCACCTTTACCATTCATTTTCGTAAAAAGCGATCCTTTACAGAGGACTGACGATAAGATTAAACGGAAATCACTATTGGAAGTTTGAAGGACAAGAATTAGATTTTCTTTTCCTTCTTTTTACTACGTTGTGTACCTGCCTTGAATGGCTATCAACAGCTTTATTATGCATCTTGCTTTCATATTCAGTTTGAAGAAAAAACAAGAGGAACTATTCACCAGCATCTTGTCATAAAGATCTTTTTGTACACAAGCAGAGATCAGGGAGGATTTTATGAATGTTAACAATTTTCCTTTTTGTTATTTTTTTTTCGCATTTTTCTCTTCTACCGGGCGTCTATTGGCTTCACTCTTTCTCTATTTTTTCCTACAGTTCAAAACATTAGAAGACAAGGCGCCACTGGGACCGTGCTTGAGGATAAGATTCTCGGATCAGCTGCCAAAGTAGATATAAGTTGAAGAAGAAGCATTTCCTAGACACGTCATCCAGCACAGCAGCGACATCTTCTGAAAGTTGTAATGAACTTAAAAAAAAGGGACTTCCTTCATCTCTTGTTTGCTTGCATAAAAGACTCACTTTGCTATCATTACTAATGTCTTATATGCATAAGCTTATACGAAGGTGACCTACACCCGAATTGATATAAAGATTTTTTTTTAAACTAAACTTTTGATTGTGGTAGGTGAGAAATTTCTTATGAGAGGGCCTGGGGTTAAAGGATAAGCCGTATTTCATCACAGAGTCTGTCACATCTTTTATTTGTATCTATCGTATATGTAGGTGGCAGTGCAGTCGAATGGTGAAAAAAAGATCGTTTCACATGTTAGCTGCAGTGGACTTCCTCGTCTTTTTTCGTCACCTCTTTGATCATCTTAACAATATTTAACAGTGTCTATTCTACAATCCATTTCCGTTTCTTTCAAGTCTTGTTCTTTAGCTTACCTGTGTTGGTTTCTTTTTAAAAGCCCATTTCCCCACTTCTTGAATTAAATAGTCTCTATGGTGCAGTCATGTCACCTACGAGCGTACATTGTTGTACGCTAAAAGAGATCACAGCATCACATGTTTTCCATCTGAAATGTGTAGTAGTTTAGCGATAGTACTAGTATCTTTCCTTTTCTTTCTTTGGTCAAATTGGGTCACCCAGAAATTCCTCTATTGCACTTGTATAAGCTTTGTGGTTTCGAAGGAACAAACTAACTATGTATGTATTTTTGACAGCGCAAAATTTACAATTAGGAAAACTTCATTCAGTCAAATCTTAAAATACTATAGCTACAATTCGGAAAAGGAGATAAGCGTAAAAACAAAAGCTTTTCAGCAGAAGAGAAAAAAGTAATCATTTTCAATTAATGACAAAATATTAGCTTCCACCGAAAACTGTTTCAACATGTAAAACTTCCAGGAGGATAAGTACAGTAGTTGTTTACTTCGGGATGGTTGAAACCGATGCAACATTTATATATTTTCTCAGCACCGGTACGTCAATATAGGCCTTATAGCCCGGGGGCGGATTTATGCGTTTAGGCGCCCTAGGGCTCAGACTTCCAGCGCCCTCGCCCCTCCTTTTCCCCCTTTCCCTCACCTTTGTCGTCCCTTCCCATCTTCACATTATTGCAAATTACTCTTTTCCGTCGTCTCGCTATTGAATAATAATAAACATAATAATAATAATTACAATAACAAGATAATTATTTAACTGCTAATGTGGTTATTTATAAAATAGAGTTCAACAGTAATAATAATGGCATTAAATACATTACAATGAACAGTTTTAATTAAACTACTGTAGTCTACTTGTGGAAAACGAGTTAATTACACTGAACAAGAAGGTAATACAAACTATTTTTATTCACACGAAAGCACTTTAAAGTAAATTAAACAAAACAACATCGATATTAATGATACATGAATACAATTAGTAATTATTGTCAAAAAGAGAAAGAATTTTATTTACTTTCAAGATAATTTTTGCTACGATGATTACGTGGAAAGCTCTTTGAATGTTAAACATCATCTCTGGGAACATTTATCTCCTGAAGATACAAGGGTAAGTTAGGGAGAAAATTAAGGTTTGTTTGCACTGTCATAAAAGACAGGTTAGGATATTTGAAAAACTTTATCTATACTTGGATCAGACCGGGACAAGGTATAGGAGAGTAGCGGTCGGTGTCTTAGTTAAGGTACCATTCTAACGTTCGTGTGGTGAAATTGAAGTAAACTCTGGAAAACCTTAATCAGGATGGTCAGCAGCATGATTCGAACTCACGTTACCTATCCATTGCGGACCCAAAAAGACAGTTTAGTTTTCCTCATATACAAAAATCTAGTGTAAAATACTCCTTCATGCATATAGAGTGCTTCAACACAAAGTATTTGTTGCCCATTGGCATAGATAACTGCCACACCCTGTAGCACTGATTAAAAGTGATTACTGAATTTGAATTTTATTTACGGCCTTTAGGCATGTAAGGCTCAAGCCGGAAAATGATTATTGGTGTGTACAAAAGGGAAAAAAATAGGAATAAATAATATTCCTAACATAAGCATTAAAGCTTGTTTTACTGTTTCTACTGTAAATTAACCTAACTTTAAATAACCTAAAGTCAGTTATGTACCAGGGATTGCCATGGTCAAATGTGATGGTGTTTGACACTCCCCCTACATGATATTTAACGTTTTCTCGGTAAACAGTTTTTTTTTCGTGTAGCGTTTTAAATAACAATTTGTAATGTTTCCTTGTAAAGTGCGATCTAGTGAAAGTTGAGCCCCTAGGTCAGGGCCTAATGGGTCTAGTGGTAAATCCGGCTCTGACGCTACCTCCCCAATCCCTTTTCTTTAAAGAACTCTCGCCTAGGGACGTACGTTATTTTTTATACGTGATGGTTGAAGCCCATAAGTGCTATGAAGGCCAGATATGTTAAGTTTAATAAATATATTTTTTTTTTTTTTTTTTTGATGAGGAGAGTACATGAGGAGACAATGGAGACATTCTGAACAAGAGTTGTAATTGAATTTTGCAACTGAATTGAATCTGAATTTATTTATGACCTTTAGGCATATCAGGCTCACAGTCAGGCCAATGCAACTGGAACTTTGGTTCACGAAAAAAAAAAAGAAAGCGGTACAATAGCTGTAAACCCTATAGATTGTATTAAAGAAGAAAAATGAATACAGAAAAGCACAACGCTTTGTGAAGCATATTTATAGCTAACAGAAAAATAGTAAATTGTACCAAGTGAAATAAACACTTTTGAATTCTCAAATATTGGCATTTATCTTTTTTTAAGAGAAAGAAAACTCGTAAATTTAAAGTTATATACTTCCACAACAACCAATTCCTTCTTTCAGAAGTCCAAAATATTACTACTTGGAATACTATTTATTAGAGTTGTTAATAATAGCCATTCCTTTTCAGCTATGAGACTGCTCATGTTCAGTAATTCCATTCCAGAGCAAAGCTTACAACCAATATAATTAAATATGAAGATTCTAGAACTATCGAGAACATATTGCTTGTTACTAACGTTGTTGTCCTGCTAACTAACGCACACACACAAATCCACGAGCAGCCAACTTCTTCATAGAGTCCTTCTTACAAAATAGCTTCAGAGATTCAGTTAGCTAAAGATTTCATGAACTTGTGAAAGCAACCAGAGAGACTTTAAAATCATTTTACAAACATCGAGGATTAGTACCTTCGTACCCTTTGAGTCCATTTTTCTTTCCCGTTTTCATTAGTGACCTTTGTACAATTGTTCATTTTTCTACATGGTTGATGTATGCAGACGATTTGAAACTAATAGGTAAAGTAGAATGTGTGGAACAGCAAATGGCCACAGAAGAATACCTTAACAATGTTGACGAATGGTGTCACAAAAATTAAGTCGAATTGAAAATTGAAAAGACAAAGCGTTTAATCTTCACCAATTAAACTCCGTATTATGTAAGTAGATACAAGATTGACAAGGTTTATATTTTTAAAAAATCAAACAGCATACGGGATCTAGGTGTAATTTAGGATTGTAAGTTGAATTTTCATGAACACACCACTAGAATCACTTCAGAAGCTAGAAAACTTATTCGTTACATTTCTAGCCAACGGAGATATCGCAGTTTCCAGGTGCCTTCACTTTGCATCCAATAGTAACAGTTTTCTTTCCGGGAAGAAGATTCGCAATTTCGAAGACGAGAAAACTGTCTACCCAGATTCTCGCAGGCGACATCAAGCAACCCACAATACTTGCTCCAAATCCTCGATTACCTCTTATTTTTCAATCTGGAGCGCAACATGAAAGTATATGCTGATTACAAATTCTCAATCCTGCCCGGAATTTGTCACTCTATCTGATGCATAGCACTTAACGGAATGCGGCATTTCCCTTCTTAAAACGACTGCATTTATGATCTGGTAAGCATTACCTTGAACTAATGATACCAGGAAACTCTTAAAGAAACATTAACGCTAGTGAGATAAACGTATATTGAACAAAAAAGAGTATTATTTACAGAACTTTCGTAGCCGGTGTCTCAGGAACGTGAGCTTGGACGATACAGCGAACTTCCCCACACACAGTTTATTTCTTCTCAGTAATTAAATTTGCAGTGAATGGAACTTACGTTTAAATCGCCTTAACTCTCCACACTACTTCAAACGCCTGAACAATCTCGCAGAGTATAACTTTTTCGTCAGATGATTCAGATAAATATTTTCCCATCAGTGAGGTCGGATGTAATTTTGATTTAAGAAATAAATAGGGGCTGACATTTTAGTCCAGTTCATGCCGGGCTCAGGTCCCGATGGAACTATAGGGAGTACTACCAATATCCTGAGGCTTTCGAGTACCATTGGATATTGTTGGCGTACTGGGAAAAACTAAGACAACCGGGATCCCATTAATAAGGTAATTTCATCTGCGCAAAATACTTCTTGGCAGGTAAACCCTATTACAACAACGCATCTTCTAAAATCGGAATCAGCTTATTAAACTTCAAACAATAAATTAACAAACCCAGGGGAGAAATTAATTATAAATATCAAAATATGTGAAGCGAAACATCGGAGCGTAAAATTATTGAAATTGAAAAGTGAATATTTCAAATTATGGCCCCGCCAAAATTAGAGAAACAGGAATCTGATTATGGCATACTGCACCTTCTTTCGTTCTGTCTTCTGGTGAGAACTTGCTTCCAGACAGTCGTTGCGGCTTTAAACATCAGTGGCTCTAAACAAAGCCCTTTGCAGCGCTAGATACTAAATGCTGCAGAAAACCTCGACCGAAAATGAAGTCCAATTTCTATCTAACTGACTTCAGAAATTCATTCTGTAACTAAGACTTTCCCTAATTGCATTTTAGTTACTTTTTGGCTTATCTCCAAAGTACAACTTCACATTGCGTCACGACACAGTTGTCACTCGAACCGTGTGCTCCCGTCGACTGTGAGTAACTGTCTCCCGAGTCGAAACAGTTCCTATATTTATTCAAAAATCAAAAAACAGAAACATCTAAAAATTTCTCAAATAACAGTGACCAAAAGTCGCTGTATCGTTGAGCTCAGTTGGTGCTGTGGCCATCTACGTCATCAAATTCCACCTTCTCCTCAGTCGACTCTTTTTTTTAGCTTTTTTTAGAGAAACAAAAGATAAGTATGGAAAATTTTGGTCATTTACAATTACTCTACCCTCTCCTGACCCAGCTGAAACATCCGCAGCTCTGCTCAACACAACTTTAGAGCTGAGAAAAGGACTTTTTTGTAGCTACTACAAAATCCATATGCATTGGTTATCCATATTACAAAATAAAAATTACAATTAATAAATTCAAATATCCTTAATCCAAAGGGATTGAAAAAGAAAGAGAGAAAGGGAAAAGCTGCTGGCAGAACAGTAGGAAATTATAAGAAAGGATAACATTATTTACAAATTAAATATATATTCACAAGTAGTACAATCAAGTTATAGAACAAAGATTTGATTATTGCAAAACAATTAATTTTGGTATGCAAAAAACTCTTTTTTTCCTTATACAAGAGATGTAGTTACTCGCGACAGAGAAAGTAATGGAACAGCTACGTATTTGTAAGGTCTAAACCAGAATATGCGACAACTGCATGAGCTGTGAAATTAAAACCAACAAAGAGGGACTGGAAATCGTTAAAAAGACTTTATGGAAATCAAACTAAGGTACAAGAGGGTATTTAGAAGAATTATATATGATTACAATCAGATAATGGTTTGTTATTTTTTTATAAATGTACTATAAAATAACAAGTAAATACTTTTAGGTTTAAATTATTTTGTTATTATTCAAATTAATTGATATGACAACACTGCTAGGTAGTACATAGAATTTTAAATCTTTGTAATGAAATATATTTTTATTAATGACAGATAAATTCAAGTATAAGGTAGGTGATCCAAATAACGCCACTTGGACCTTTAACGCCACCCCTAGCATTTTTGAAACGAGAACAGATGGCAGAATTCAGAAGAACCCTTGTAGCAGCACTGCCAGAAGTACACTTGGAGTTGTGGTCTCGATAAAGAAAGCCGTTGTTAATTCAGGTGGGTACATTTTCCTTAATTTCACACCGATTGTGAGTCATAATCGCTGAAAGTCATATCTATATCAAAAGAGTCAATGTGTTGTTGTTCCGCAAGCACAAGAAATTACAGAAAGTTTTGTAATGCGTAAGAAAATGAGGTGGTAATATGATCGTCTCTGTGTACTTCAATAACGCCGCAGCGAACATCTTAATAACTGAGCGCAATGTATACCTTTGTAATTTGTAATTTACACACATTTATATCATTTATATAAATAAAAAAAAAAATTCTAAATTTCTCTAATATCGAGAGTTATTATTTTGTACATTTTCCCACTAACTGCATGATTTTCACACTTAATATGTGGCATGCATAGACCTATTTGTAGTCAGCAAAGTGCCTGAGTATTGTTCTTCTCTTCGTCGTTTTAGTTTACAAGCCAAACATTTCCCATTGTGTAGGGTAATGCAAAGTATGTTGACAAGTTTCCATTCAACGAAGAGGGTGGCGTTATTACGAACCTATGTTCCTAATAACGCCACCATGTAACGATTTTTTCGTATTTTTTCCCGCCTTCATTGCACACTAATCTTCATATCACACTGCTGGTATGTAGGGCACTTAAGCACGTTTCCACACAAGCTGTTTTGCACTTCTAACTACCATGATTTACTAGCTACATCAGATATGCTCTTAAGGTGGCGTTATTTGGCTCACCTACGTTATAAAGTGTATTAAATTGTAACTATAATAGCTACGAGCCCGTTAACAGCACTTAAATAAAACATTTTATTATTTGTAATAATAATATTGTTATTAACTGAACTTTTGGAAATATTGTTCAAAAATGCTGAAATATGTAATTAACCAATTTCTGAAATATTGTTTCCATTCTCGAAGTGTGAATTTTAAAAAAGAAGTAACACTTTTACAGTGTAACCAATTTTACGATGATAAGCACTTTCTAAATCTGAAAAGAGCAAAATAGTCTTGAAAAACGTAAACTCGACTTTCGGAAAACGTGAACAGCAATATTTTAGAAAAATCATAACGAATCGTCTTTTTAAATGTCACGTTTGTTTTCTCTAAAACATATTTCCGTTTTTTTCTATAGATGAACAAGTTTCACAACACTAATTTTAAATTTGTAACTTCCAGATAATGGATAAGAAAACTATTCATCACAAACTTAAAAACAAAACAAAAACATTAATTAATAAATAAAGATTTCGCTGTAAGTCTGTTGTAGAAGTATTCGATTATATTATATTATCTATAATTATAATATTTATAATCTATTATAAAAAATGACTGTCAGATAACTATACAAACTAAAATTTCAAGCAATTTGGTCTGTATACCGAACGAATCTTGATCTAAACAAGAAATCATACTAATTACAGTGAACAAAACTGCTACACGTGATGTTCAATGCCTGTTGCTTTACTTTCGTTCTAAAGTGATTTTGAATTATTGTAATAGTCTAATAAATTATTGTACTTAAAAATTGCACAATCCAAGTCAGGAAATTGCGTTTTCTAATATACGTAGTTATGTGGAGTGACCTCTTATTCGACGGATATTTATAGTAGTTTGAGATTCCTTGCAAAACCCGCAGCTGGAAAAGCATCTACACGCTCTCTTTCTGTGTCAACTGAGAAAACAACATCACAATCCCCTTGTCTGACTCTAAAGAATGCAGGAGTTAAAACACCATTCATTATGTAGGTATATTAATCACCAGTTCTGATATGTACGTCTAAACTCAGTTGAGCGTTATTCTTTGATCTTTCTGACGGCCCTAATTTACGGAAATTTCTTTCTATTTACACTTGTTCAAAAGTGAATGTTTTAAAAACTATACAGAGATTACTT
Organism: Lepisma saccharinum; assembly: GCA_022664845.1. Classification (NCBI taxonomy): domain Eukaryota; kingdom Metazoa; phylum Arthropoda; class Insecta; order Zygentoma; family Lepismatidae; genus Lepisma; species Lepisma saccharinum. The sequence goes on from JAGDQP010002145.1 coordinate 78,993, forward strand.
ATTTATTATATTACCCGAAAGAAGAGAGTAGTTACAGTTTTCTATGCTATTCTTCATTACAATATTTTTATTTTAACGATAAAATAAATGTCAAGACATTAATTAGCCTAGTAGGACATTCAAAAGGGTTAGTTAGTTAGGTTGTAGGTCTCGTCCTTAGGAGCTCGCTGGCTCGTTTAGGATGCCAATAACAATTCAATGAAAAGGATGTATGCTATGATTATTAATATTATTATTAATCTAAGAGCTCTATGATTACAACTAGATTTGACCTTCAGTTAGGATGCGTTGATAGGTTGTTAGAAAGTTGCTATGAATTATAAAATTACTGTCACTTATTTTGGGCCCTCTTTGTGTTCAGTAACAAGCTCTCCCATAATAAACTGTTGTTTTCATTAGTTCAACATAATAATATAATACTCCAATATAATAGGACAATAGAATAATAATGAATTTTGTGTTCAATATTAAAGCAGAATACAGCATTTTAGCCATGATAAGCGTTAACATTGTCTATAAAGAAGGCGGAAGTCGTTTCCATCAAGATGAGCACGTATGCAATAGGGTGATACTTTATTTATATATATAAAAATGAAGACTTGACGACAATCATCAAGAGACCACGAGGAAGAAAAGGAAAGCCTTGGAAAAGACGAAATTGGCAACATCATACACCCAAATTCGCCAGTTTGTTTTCTAAATTGTTTGCATATGTAAAATAGAAGTATGTTGTGTGTTACATCCTATTAATGAACTAAAGATACTAATTTGAGCAGTTGTTATTGAAATATTTCATTTAGATATTAATTTCCACTTGCATGAATTGGCAGAAGATATTAAAATGAGGAAAACATTGCTCATGAAATATACCCTACTGCAGACGAGAATATTGAAAATATTATTTGAGTTCAAAGCCATATATAGCACTGCAACTAAGATAATAATAAATTGACTCACTAACATCTTTCAAAACATGATGTTAGTACTACAAACACAGAAAACTCACACAGAAACATACTTTCACAATAACCTTTTCGAGGGGGAAGTTATTCACACAGCTCCGGGGATATTTTTATTCTTTTCGTGGATATACTATTTGCAAATGTTATTACTATTGTTAGTAACTTTTCGGCGTCGTATTTTTCATGTTCTGGGAGTTACTGTTGCCGACGGGAAGAGATTTAGTCTGTCTCGTCTCGAAAATATCTTTTCCAGAGAGGGTCTTGTCTCGAAAACATGTATACTTTGCATTACGAGAGCTCTGTCTCGTCTCGACTCGTGGCAACACTACTGGAAGGTAACACCCCCGTTCCCAGTAACTTCTGTAAGAAACACTGTTCAAATGCAATAGTGTATTATAATGAAATAATCAAAACTCTGCCACCCACTGCCGTAGTACAGACCGTAACATCGAGAACTTCGGATCAGAAATTAGGTACGCGGGTTTGAACCCCTAGGCCGACTATTCTGAGATTTTGCAGGGCCTTCCTCATTTTCACAAGGCGAATGGCAAGATGGTACTTTAAGAAAGTTCGTGGTCGATAACTTTCCCCTCCTCTGCACCTATCATAACCCGACCTGAGCCAAAGCTACTAAAAGACCATAAAAATTCAATTAAAAACTCTGTTTTCCCTCCAGGTTCCAAGCAAAGACCCAGTGACCCGTTTCAGCTCTCTTGGTGAAGTCCATCGATTGTTTCTAAGAGTGAGCATAACGGAAATTTTAAATCATACAAAGTTTAGAGTGATTTTCTTAATTTAATACAAGTCGCTGTTTTAACGAAATACGTAGTCGATACAGGGTTTCAACGATTCTAAACACTGATCCTGCGAAACTGACTTTTACCAGCATTTGTCAGTGCTAGGAGTTTATTTTCAAATGCTTAGTTGAGGCGTGTCCTTTGCTTCTCAATATTTATGATGACACCTGTGGAATGTTTGTGTTAGGTGATGAAAAATGAAAGAAGATTACAAAGTATTCTCAGGTATTTTGTTGTTTGGTTCTGGGATTCGAACATACAAAGGTGGTATATCTTCCGTACAACAAGTGGCAGAGTGAAAGAGGGTGGGATGGGGTGGATGGTGACAAAAACATACCAAGGCCAACCAATCGTTTAGTCCCGAATGAAAAGAAAAAACAGCTCGTGCCGAACGCAAGCGATTTAAAATCGCGATCTAGTTTCCTTTCCTTATTTCTGACGCTTTGTCAAAACGTGATGTTCTGAGATAAATTTCCGAACAATGTTCGCCTCCTCCTTTTCACAGCACAAGAAAAAGGCTGAAGAAAACGCTATTTCCTGTTGAGATATCTTTGAGTATTTTTCCTGTCATTCATTACGAGCGTTGAAGAGAGTAACCAGATTCCAGTCCACTTGTTTGACCAACAATTTCAAGAAGAAAAGGAAAGCATCCTGAGATTGGACGAGGAATGCCAAGACGATGGCAGAAAGAAAGAAGGAACCTTTCATATAACACAGGTGCATTCAAAAGTGACCCAGAAATCTAAGAGTTCCCGAAAAGAGCCCTTTAAAAAAATCCCTACAAAAAAGAATATCTTTACCTTGTAGTATTTACCTAAACAATCGCATTCTAAAACAGGTCGTTGAAACTTCGAGGGGATTATTGTGGAGAGGATTATATAAACAGGGAAGAATTTCAACCTGCCAATCATTTTCTCAATTATAATGGAATTTCTTTCTCTTGTAGAGGAATTCGCGTTGAACATATTAAGATGAAATCTTAGAGGGGGGGGGGGGGAACGAGATTTAAAAAACGAAACCATGTGATCTCACAAAGAAAATGAAATATTAGTCCATCTAGTTCGTGCTAGACATTGCTTGCATAACTAAAGCATCGTTCAAAGCAAAATGATGGAATTACAAGAATTTATATTTCAATATTATCAACGTACTAATTCGTATTCAGATTTCAGCATTCAAAACACTTATGAACTCAAGCTCCGTGATCCAGTAGGCCAATCGCGCTGGTTATTCTCTGAGTTCCTTGGCATGGGTGATGATTAGAGCTAGGGTTTTTATGTAATATAATATTGCAAAATATTTGCTATCGTGGCCAATATAATTTTTACATGACTTTATTATACACGATTTTTCTCTAAGCCTACAAGATAGGCCACCCAACTGACGTAGAGTGGGCGATGTGTGATTCTGAGAGTGTGTACGTGAACAAGAAAGGGTTGGAATTTTCTTTTCTTTAAGAGAAATCATTATCGCATATCTTGGCTTCTGGTTTCTTGTAGTATGTAGGAAGTAATGAAAAAACGTAAGAGAATAGCATTTAAAACACCAAAACAGGGAACACAATTTTTAATTTAGTTGGGCCATTAGTTGAAATTTACTGAAAGATGTAATTAAAATTGTCCAGTAGGAAAGCTCGTTGCCGAACATGGAGAAACGAAAATAAACGTTGAAACCTATGGTTACTAGGTAATTATTTCTTTCTTAATGAATCGAGTATTCCATAGAACACTAACGTTATGCACGAAAGATAAGACAAAACGTCTGCTTCTATCAGATCTTAAAAATAAAATGGGGCACGATATTTATGCTTTATAATTTCTGATATTATGTTGCTATTTACGTTAGAAAGATGTTAGTAGCAAAATACACAAAATATGTTGCATGCTAAGTTATAGTAAATGTAAAATGTAATATATAATATATATATATAGGGTGGTCCACCTAAAACTAGCACCTCAAATATCTCGACTCCTATTTCACATAGAGCTTTGAAATTAAATAAAGTTAATTACTGAGTTGCATATGGCAAACCCAATAGTATTATTTTCAGTATCAGTGGCGGACCGAGTATATCCATACGGGGATCAACTTCAAAATGTTAAATAGAAAGTGGGGTAAATATACACTTCTTTTGAACAAGTAGTAAAATTGCAACAAATGAGGCGTATGCGCGAACAATAGTTTATGCCCTATATTTTAACATAGCAAATGTACTTTTGTTTGTGCATACGCCTCAAAGTTCAGATGAAATATTTGTTTTAATATTCGCTACAATATAGCAGCTACGTTAACCAATTGTTATTGGAATGATATTACTGCACCTCGAATAAGCCTGTTCCTCCTCTATAGTCCTTTAGTAAAGTTCGTTTCTTGTGACAAAAATTTGTGTTATCAAGGCTAAGGATGGGCCACTACCAGTGTTTCCGAACCCAATGGTGGGACTCACACTTGTACTTCATTTTCAGTCGGGTGTTTGGATTCTTTTGGTCACAGAATCTATGCGTAAAAATTTGTCGGATTTTCTTTTAAATACTTATTCGTTAAGTTGTTTATAATGAGAGCGCCCGACGCAAGCTAAAGTAATACTCACTCTTGTAATAATAATATTAAGTACACCAGTGGACACGTGCCGGCCGGGTAGCCGTGCAGTCTACGGCGGTAGGCCAACGACTCGAGAGCCCAGGTTCGAATTCCGGCTGGGGCATGGATGCTTGTGGATTTTAATGGCTAAGAGGCGAAAAGTGACGGGCTGAAGTCCAAAGTTACTAGACTGGCTCGTATAAAAATAAAGTTTTTTTTTACCAGTGGACACGAGAACAGAAGGGAGAAAATTTAGTTTAGGATACGCAAAGTTAAACTAACCTTACAAAACCTATTCCAATCTAAACGAATTTTAACTAATCCAGGCTAACTTAACATAAAGAATCAGAAGGGGAAAGTAAAAAAATAAAAATAGTGAATTAAATTAAAAAGATAGAATACAACGACCATGTTTACTCTAAATTTAAAACAGTGTTCACACATTTCAGTACTGGTAACATTTTTATTGAAAATTCTATCTTAGTATAAATAAGCATTGCCAACAAAATGACAATTACAACCTCTTTGTGATTGCAAGGCATTTATCGTAGCATTACTTCTAGCATGCATGTTATGGCATACAAACAGAACAAAGGATGACTTCACTGAAAAAGAACCCGGACGAAATAACTGTGATTGAAAAGATGACATGTTCGGGAAAAGAAGGATGTCTGGCAGCCCTAAGTTACATAGTATACAAATTCCACTAAATTCTCTTTCAGCCGCTCGTAACAATGTTCTAACTAATAATGTCGATTATTTTGGTCTTTCCGCCTTGTCTTTATTCTCTTCTTCTATATTATGCACAGAACAATTACTGGACACCGAGCTGCCGTAGCTCACTGGTAGAGCTTTGGCGTAGCATTCGGGAGGCCTTGGGTTCGATCCCAGCGGCCGACTATCCTGACTGAGATTTTCATAGGGATTTTCCTCAGTTACACCAGGCAGATGCCGGGATGGCACCTTCAACAGAGGTCCTGTCCGACACCTTCTCGAATTCTTTAACTTCCTCTTTCCCGACTTGAGACTCAGATGCCTAAAGGCCATAAATAAAATTCAATTCAAAATCAATTACTGAACATTTGAGACGATACCGCCATAACTTTTAGCTCCTGTAGTTCCAAAACTAGACATACCTCAAAATTTCTTCAAACGAATTTTTTTCCTGTTTTGATATAAATAACTACCCCTCGAACTTTGTGTCATTCTATGTTGGCCCTACTTATTGATTTAATTCTTTGACAACAACAATCTTATTTTGCGAAACCTGTCTATGTGGCACTCTGACAATCATAAACAGTGCTTAAGTAGATGTATCGGGTACTACTTCGAGTGTAATTTATTAAACCGACACCGCTTGCGCCGGTATGTGTTGAGTTATTGCGTCATTTGTGACGATGCCGCCTTAACTTGGAGCACCTGTAGCTCCGAAACAATGTACAACTTTGATTTTTTTAAAACATTTTTGTTTTGATGTAATCACCTACCGAAGTTTGCACCAGTAATTCGGGACAACATCATATACATTTTGGTGTTTGTGAATTTGAACGCATTTTTAAATCTTTAGTCAACTTTGGCTAAATCTATACGAAAGAAAAAATAAATTAATGGATTTATTTGTAGATTCTGTTACAAAAAATAAAATAAAGTTTTTACTTATATATTCTTAGATTAATGTCAGGTTACATCAAGCAAGGAACGTTGCTTCTTTTTCTTCCTTTCCTTTCAATCATTGCTGAGATCAGCAAATTCACAGAAAGTTGCCCTAAAGCTATTTCTTTCTGTTTTATTGATTGCTGTAGGAAATACCCAAAGTGAGCAACTACACAACACTTTTTATCACAAAAGAAATTCATGATTCCTTTAGGAAACCTAAACATAACACATTTATTCGTTTTAGATTACGAAGCAGCATTAATGAAAACTTCACACGAATGTTGTTCTGACTGCTTTGGGCAGAAATCCTTGTCATGAAGATGACGTCACAGACGTTCGACAATAAAATCAGGAGAGAATGTAATCGGCAAGCGAGTCCTTCTAGTGTGCTGCTAGGGGCAACGAAAGGGGAAGGGAGATGGAGGAGGCAGGACAGATATCTCGTTGATGTCCAGACGTGGATAAGCGAAAACCTCCGTGTAAGTTGGGTGGACTACGATAGCGATTATGCATTTCAGGAACTTTCTTCGCTCGCTGTACAATTATGTAATACCAAATAAACCGAATATATACTGCAGGGATAAACATTTAGCTTTAGCTTATATTCATGTCAGGAATCTAATAACGTGGTTTCGTCGATGTGATATTGCAACACACTGGATACACCGAAAATCTTGAATCTTTCTCTGCCCCATGATACATTTTTAAAGGCAGTCGAAAAGCAAAGTTTAGAAAGAAAATTGCTAAATATGTAGGTTTATGTAAAATCAACACGAAATATGTAACATAGAACGAAATATGTAACATAGAACGAAATATGTAACATAGAACGAAATATGTAAAATAAAATTCATATATAATGATACTAGTGTTACATTTCATGAACATTTCTACTTTCTAGCCTCCTGCATAGCTGCAAATGGAATATGTAATTACATAAAAATCCTAGCTTTAGTGATGATTCTTAGGTCGAATTTTCACACTGATGTTTCTGTGTGAATAGTGTTCTGACAAGTAGAATAAAATTCAGTGATTATAATAGGCTAAAGTTCTTCGAAAATCCAAAGTATTCTGGAACGGAAATGATTTATTTTGTGATTCCAGATTTCGGTTATGGGAATCTTAAAATATTCCCGAAATTAATCTTGGCATTGCTAATATCCCTGTAAGAGAGAAAGATATCGATAAGTGATGGCGTAAGTGGGATCGGCTTAGCAAATCACACTTGAAGTAGTACCCAATACATATATTTAAGTTAGGTTTATGATTGGGGAATGCAGCTTAGAGAAGATTTCTATGTTTGTCCTATTAAACTGTTTAATTCTTTGACAATAACATTCTTATGTTGCGAAACGTGGGTACTCACAAATAATGTTTAAGTATCGGGTACTATTTCGATTATGATTTGCTTAGCCAATACCGCTTACGTCATTATGTTTCGAGATATGACGTAATTTGTTACTATGGGCAGTAACTTTGAGCAGCTGTAGCTCCAAAACTACGCCTGTTTCCAAATTTATCTAAAGGAACTTTATTCTTGTTTTGGTGTCAGAAATTCAGCCTTAATTTCTTTAACACGCATTGATCAATCACCCTGTATAACAGTTCGATATATATGTATGCAATATATGGAGTATATTAAAATATGATTCCCGATAGTTAAAATTGGTTTAATCGAACATTTTTTTTAGGAATCGTTGGTCCAATATTAGATCGAATGGTAGTTCTTTAGCTACTAGAGTTTCGAACTTCATATACAGTGTCTCCTGTAGGAAATTGAATAGTGAATTTGCCACTCATCCTCCGAACCAGTAAATGATCTTAGTGCCACATCCATCTATATAATGTTATTGAAGGCCATTACTGATGGTTTTCTTTATCTTCCTTATTGGTTTAAACTATATAACAATTGTTTCTATATTGATAACATTTCCAAATCAGTACGTAAGTTTTTATTCATACCCAAACCTTCTTTTGGGAAAAATGGAGATTTGTTACAATTTTGAATTTGGATTTATGAACAAGTTGTTGGTAGATATATTTATATAATAAAACATAATTGTTTAATACGTCTACAGGTTCTGTGTAACAAAGTTTTGATTATGTAATGTCGGTGGTAGTTTCCATTGTTAATTATCTCCGTTCCAGGGGACTGAAACATAGAACATCTCGCACTTTTCTTGTAGAGGTAGATGCGGAGTGCAGTGACCAATTTTACCATACGGAATTGAAGTGGTTGAGTCGCGGACGAGTGCTCCAGCGTTTTGTTCCTTTTAAACGAGGAAAATTCCACATTCCTAGAACAAGAACGAAGGGAATTTCTGGCGCTTAAAGACAAGTCCTGCAATCATGGACTTTTCTTCTTTTGTAACCTTACAACTCACCTAAGTAGACTTAAACATTCAAATTCAGGGAAGCAATAAGCTTGTATTCCAAGTATTCGAAGTAATGAACTCTTTCTACAGGGAGTATCAAGAATTAGAAAGAGTATTTTAGAAAACAGCACTGAAAATTGTCTGGAAGTTGACTTGTCTACCATCTTCCGAAAGATGTCCAAACTACTAAACTGAACAGGAAATTTTACAGAGGACCGACCCTATCGCCATCTGTTGACAAAGCCTGCAACTACTAGATGTGTGAAGAGAGCATCACTGTGTAGTCAATTTCCACAAGCGTCCTTGTCCCCCCTTCCCCTCACACACACAGAAAGTAAAATTATCATTTTTGAGTGCATTTCATTATTTTCTAACGCATTGGTAAGGTTTTATGATTCCAGACTGTCTACAAAATAATTTAATTATCAAGTAAAGGACAAAAATAAAGGTTAACAAAATTTGTATGTATATTATCTTTCATATATATATTTTTTAAAACAAAAAATCTTCGTAAGTTTTAAACTAAAACTTCTACCATTATTTCTAAGATATTCATAGCTGCAATTTTTCCATATCTTTGAAAGATAAGTGTATTACAAGTGTTTTTGTCGATTTCCCAACATTTATGGTTCTTGAACAAGGATGGTTTTAGAAATGGACTACACAATTGTGGCTATAGATATGGATTTAGGTGTCATGATTTTATTCTTAAATGTTACACTCACGAAGATGTATTGGATTGTCCAGTGTAATTTATGAACATCGTTTTCTAAATAGACAGTTGACACAATTTTTCTTTCAGGGAAGTGAATACTTTGGTAGAAAATCAGTTCACTGTGTGAGGAGGAAACTATTATTCTAATCTTAACGAATGTAGAATGGCGATGGGTGGTTTCACTTCTTGACTTGTATAATCCAGGGGTTCCAGATTCGATATCCACTGAAAAATAATATTACATAGTGGTTCAGAATCCACTTTAAACAGCATATTAATCCTAAGGGCATAATTTTAATCCGATGGAAGACGATTACACACGATGAGGAACTTTCAAGTCATAGTTTGCCTCTTACAAATACCATAATCAAATAACAAAGAAAATACATTTAATTTCTTTACTGCAATCTGAAGTTATCACCCGCATATTATGCATACTAGACATTACGTCGACATGAATAATGTGTAATTAATTAAACGAAATTTGATTATATTGTCATCTACATAAAACTATTAGTTTCGTGCATAACTTCGTAACGTTTTTTTGGTGTGGACATTTTCTTTATTTGATATACAGTTGCTTATCAGAATAATGGAAACACCTGTAGTTGGCAACACGTCAGATGTATGGGTTGGCAGTGGTGTCGTGGCGACCGCAGCGCCGGACTGCTGGTGGTGGTGTGTTAGGTCGGTCTCCATACTACGTCAGGCGTCGTGGAACAGGAGTGTGCAGTGGCTGCAGCAGACGGAGGTAGTGTAAAATGGGAGACCTCTCAGAGTTTCAAAGAGGGCAAATTGTTGGTGCGCGGTTATGTGGAGTGAGTGTGACGGCAGTGGCTAGTGTGTTAGGTGTGTCGCCAGGGACAGTGTCGAAGGTGATGACGGCCTACACAACACACGGGAAAACCACATCGGGGAAGCGGAACAGTGGGCGGAAGAAAAGCATCAGTGACAGGGCACGCCGGGTATTAAAGCGCATTGTCACGCGGAACCGTCGTGCCACTGCGGCGCAAGTGACGGAGGAACTCAATCAGCACCTTCCCCAACCTCTTTCGACAATCACAGTCCGCCGCGAATTACATGACATGAACTTACGGGGTCGTGTTGCACGGCCAAACCTCTCATCAGGGACCAGAACGCTTTAGCACGCCGCAAATGGTGCCGCGACCATGCAACTTGGACCGTTGACGACTGGAAACGTGTGGTATGGTCGGATGAGTCACCATTCACCCTATTCCAAACCACGGGCCGTGTTTATGTGTGGAGAACGCCCAAAGAAGCGTATGGTCTGCAGTGTCTCCGCCCAACTGTGAAACATGGCGGCGGCACGGTGATGCTGTGGGCCGCAATATCATGGTTTTCATTGGGTCCTGTGGTCACACTTCGCGGACGCATCACTACCAACGATTATGTCGCAATTTTAGAAGATCACTTGCATCCTATGGTCCGGATGTTGTTCCTGGACAAAGACGCCATATTCCAGGATGATAATGCACCCATTCACACAGCTGGAGTTGTTGCAGCGTGGTTTGAGGAACATCGGGATGAAGTTCAACACCTCCCCTGGCCCGCCCAATCCCCAGATCTCAACATAATTGAACATCTGTGGTCCATCTTGGAAACACGACTCCGGCGACGATTTCCACCTCCATCCTCTCTCACAGAACTGGCCGATGCTCTGTACGAGGAATGGTGTAATATTCCACTTGCTACCATTCACGACCTCTATGCCTCCATCCCACGTCGCATCAAGGTTGTTCTGAAGGCGAAAGGTGGCCCGACACCATATTAATCTGGTAAGTTGCACTTTCGTTCAGGTGTTTCCATTATTCTGATAAGCATCTGTACATTTGCGATGCAAGAAAGATACAAGCTAATCAGTTACATATTCTCCTACATTATCTATAACTCTGGCAACGCTAGGGCAATTCTCGACTCCACTCCTGTAGAAATCTGCCGGTTTGGAGTTAAGGAAAAAGTGATTCCGTATGTAAAGGGCGTTTTCGTTATCAAAGGAGTTTCCTTGGATATTATTGGACAGAGAACAGAAAAGGTGAAAACCTGAGATCGCAAAGTCGGGGGAATAAGGAGGATGTGGAAGAACTTCCCAACGAAGCTCCTGGGTAAGTACGTTTGTGAAGTTAGAGAAGTGTGGATGTGCATTATCGTGTTGCTGAAACACTTTATGCAGTCTTGCCTATCGCTTGTCCAGGAGCTTGACGATAGCATTTATTGAATTGAATTTATTGTAAGCCTTTCGGCATCTTTAGCTCAAGCCAAATGGATCATGATGGAATTATTGGTGGAATGAAGAAAGTGGGAAGAAACTAGAATGCCCCCCAAAAATTCACGCATACGTTGTTTGCCTACCGCAAAGCCCACGTCGCGCGAGCTGGGGTCGAACCGGAGACCTCACGCACCAGAGGTGAGCGCTCTACCAACAAGCCGCCGTGGCCCTCGATAACATTAATTGGGAGGGAAGTTTTATATAAAACATTAAATGTCGAGTTATTAAGCTTGTTTTTTTTTAATGAGCGTTAAAACAGGACCCTTGCACTTTCACAGTTTCTATGTTTTCGGACCTACGTTTTGTGCATTTATCACAATTACCTACTTTCTGAAATTATTGAAGTTAAAATCTACCTACTACCTATTCCCTAATACATAATTGATACAGTCTTAAGAGTTGATAGTAGAAATTGTTGTGTATTGTATAAAATACTTGCTTTCATTACTTAGGTATGCATTCTGTTGGAGATATTCAATCAATCATACAATTACTGTTATTATATTGCAGGAAAATGTACTTGGATTCACAGGTGGAAAGACAATTCACCACGTTGTTAGACGAGTGCTTGAGAAAGTGTTCACGAACAAGTTAGCTGAGCGCTACAACTGGACAGGAAGATACAATAAGTCACCTTTGAAAGATCTTTGTATAATCAGGATAATTCAAAGTAAGTTCATCATTTTGTAACTAATTTTTACTTTCCGAATCGCTTCCTACTAGTGTTGTAGATTTTTTTAAGATGGTGGAAGGACACAATTCAATAATAAATCTTCGGACCTCACTAGGAATTCATTACTTGCAGCCATTTATCTTTCTTTGTATGAAGGAAATCATTTGTGCCGTATACTTGTAATTCTGCCTTTCGTAGTTTAGTAAGTATTTTGTTTTCTGCATGCATTTCGTTACCCTTTTGAATCAGGGTGAGTGAGTGAATTGTTATTGACGTCCTAAAAGAGCTGAGGAGTTTCTAAGGGCGGGACCTACAGTTTAACGTGGGTTTCGAACCACATGTGCCCCCGGGAATTGAACATGAAATCGGGTGGCAGGTTTAAACCCAGATGGTTTACACCAGGTTATTTAAAACAAAATGTTTAAACAACAAATTATAATAATAATGAAAAATGTCACAAATAATGTGAACTTTATGGTGACGATTCCACATATTAAACCATATGTGTTTCGCCTTGTAATCAAGGGGTCCGGGGCCGATTCTCGATGGGGCTACAGAATTTCTCTAAAGTGCAAACCGAGTAGTGTTTCGGATTGCACTTTAAGCTTTCAAGCTCCTTCATAACCAAACTGCTGCATAAGGACATTAAGAAACAAACAAACTTATTTATATCCTTATGTAATAAATAAATAAAGCTAAGTATTTAAACCAAAAACCTGATTTAAACCAGTGGTGCGCGAGTTCGAATCCCACAACCGAGCATCCTGACTGAGGCTTTCCAAGGTTTCCTTCCGTTTCACTTGGCAAATGCGGGGATGGCATTTTACGAAAGGCCCTGGCTGATACCTTCACAATACTTGTCCTGTCCTTTCCTGAGGCGCATATGCTAAAAGGCCTTTAACTAAATTCAAATTTACATAGAGGATTAGACAATTTCACGTTGGTAAGTTTCATTAAAGGTAAAATTCACTATATTTCATGAAATTAGGATGTATTGAATTTTATGAGGGTCGAGCTATTGAATTTTAAATTTATGAAACTTTTTTTTTGGGGGGGGGGCTCAAACAATGAAAAGATAAGTCGAGGAGGAAGAGGATGGTACCGGGCAGCGCCTCTAAGGGTACAATCCCGGTACTTACCTGTTGCAACTGAGGAAAACTCTGCGAAACCTGATAGGATGGCCGGTCTTGGGACTCAAACCGATGTGTTGTCCCCCCTTGCTTCTCAAGTCCGCGACGTTACCGCATTACTAGGGCTGGCTTTGGGATGCTGACATGTATGGTATCACTGTAATTTTATTATTTGGCGAACTATGGACTAAAAGAATTTGAACTTACCAGACCTAGTCAATGAAATGTTTCAACAAAATTAAAAAAATGTAAGTAAAACCCTCTGAAATGCCTAACCTCGGCACTTGAAGTTAAACCTGAGGAATGAGTAAGATGTTGACGGTAATAATAATAATAAAGTGTCTCCATCCTTTATTTTCAATTCCTGGGAGGTTTGTTGTATATGTAGACTGATACTTCCTGTTGGTAAGTGCTATGTGACTAGTGTTAAAAAAGGTTTGCAGCTACATTTTCGTGCTCCTTCATTTCAGGAAAATAAAATATTAAAAAATATGTAAGTATAAATTGATTGCCCGTTATTATCTGTAGATCAGACCTATACTAACCACGGAAAACAGTTGATTAGGTACAGTTTTCCTCTGATCAACTGGTATCAGAATTTTACGTTGTACTTTCGGATCGGAAGAGGGGAGACACGTGAGTTACAATCCCACGGCCGAAGAGCCTGAGGCATTTCAGGGGTTTATTTTGTTCTAGGAGGCGACTGCCGAGATAGTGTGTGAAGAGAAGCCTTAGTTGATATCGTCCCATATCCTTCCCTCTGCCGTGTCTCAGCCTGTCATTGATATGAAAATTCCGTAAATTTTTTTTTTTATGTAATACATAGGTGAACGGTTTGCGTTAGAGTCGAAATCCCGCCTTGAGTCCATAGAACACAAAAAATCTAAGTCCTATTCTTAACTGTCGATAAGTCTTAAGGTCGATAATTCATTTGCTCATGATGTATGTCGTATATAATGTTGCTGTTTGTTTATGATCTGGTACTTTCTTTCGTTCCAGATGCAGTAAGGCGAAACAATTTTACTTCTTCTGCAACCAATTTTGAGATCAACGAAGTTATACAGCATTGGTTCCGTTAAAGACCGAGATGGTGGGAGAGACCGAAGAAGAAGCCTCCAGAGAGAGAGAAGTGGAGAAATCACCGAAGAGGTGCTATAATGGAATTTCTGACAGGAGCAAAAGAAGAAGAAGAAAAGAACTCTGCGCTGTAATTAGAAATGAGCTGAGTGATGTATGTGTTGTGCAAAATGAGCTGAGTGATGTATGTGTTGTGCAAAATGAGCTGAGTGATGTATGTGTTGTGCAAAATGAGCTGTGTGATGTATGTGTTGTGCAAAATGAGCATGCCTCTGTGTGTTATGCTAATGCCAGAAACTCAACATGTTCAACTGTAGTTGATTTACCAGTCACGTTAGAAAGTGATAAATTATGTGGTGATCTACATGGCAATAGTTCCGAACAACATCCATATGGGAGTTCTACTGATGATTTGGACTTTAGTGATTCGTTCTTTGTAGGAAACTGTTCATCGGAAAGCACAGGTAACAGTAATAGTCACTTTCAAGAAACTTACTTTGCCAGTGAACATTATCCTATAGATTTAGAAAAGCAACTTGTTTCTTGGGTTAAAAAACACAATATACCAAATATTGTAACAACTGATCTTCTTCATATTCTAAGGCAATACTTTATGCATCTGCCATTGGATGCACGTACTTTCTTACACACTCCAGTATCTGTAGAAATTGAACAATGCTGCAACGGTTTATTTGCTTATTTCGGAATAGAAAGAAATATTGTTCTCAAATGTTCCTCTGGTTTGACTCGTGGAATGTACCCGATTCTGAACACACTTATCACACCAGATTCTGAAAACTATCTAACACTTACAATAAAAAATGACGGATTGCCAATATCATCAAGCTCGAAGCAATCATTTTGACACATTTTGGGTAGAGTGGATCAGGCAATAGATAACTCACCTTTCATTATTGCATTGTATTGTGGCGCAGAAAAACCATTAGATTCAAACGATTTCCTAAAATTATTTGTTGAATAATGTTGTAAATTAGAAGAGACAGGAATTGAATTTGGGGGTAAACGTTACAGTTTTCGTGTAAGTTGCATCATTGCGGATGCTCCGGCGAGGGCGTTTGTTAAACGAACAGTCAATATACGGATGCGAAAAGTGTGTTCAAGAAGGCACTTTCTTGGGTAGAACGACGTGGCAGTATGAGAAGCAATTGCTACTAAGAAATGATGAAGCATTTAAGAATCTTGAGTACGATTGTCATCAGCATTCAAATTCAATATTGTCCAACGTAACCATTGGCTTAGTTTCGCAGGTTCCGCTTGACTACATGCATCTTATCTGCCTTGGTGTCATGAAAAAGCTTATTCGCGTTTGGGTTGAGAAAGGTCCCAAGAAATGTAGACTTAGCTCTTTCAGCGTCGATGGTATTTCGGAGATGTTGGTCGAGATCGGAAAAGTTTTCACGCCAAAGGAATTCGCTCGTAAACCCCGTTCTTTGAAATTGTTTAAGTTTTGGAAAGCGACTGAACTAAGAAGTTTTATACTGTATTTTGGGCCTGTTGTTTTACCTGATATTCTACCTACATATTTACTACAACATTTTCAAATTCTTCACGTTGCTATTTACATTTTAGCCAGCGAATCTGGACAGATTGACGTTTGGAGGAAATATGCAGAAGATCCCTTGCACAGCTTTGTTCAACGTATTCCTGACTACTATCATAAGGAGTTGTTGACGTATAACTTCCACAATTTACTTCATATAGGAAATGATGTTGCAAATTTCGGTCCTTTGGATGTCTTTTCGTCCTTTCCTTTTGAAAATTTTATGATGCAAATAAAAACAATGGTTCATACACCGAATCTTCCATTGCAGCAAGTGGCTAAAAGGCTAGCCGAAAGAAATGTAAGTGTCGTGGAACATGTGGCTTCGACCAATAGTATAATTTACTCTGAAAGAGACAGTGACTCATTGAAGTTCATTCCGAGAAACAGTACTGAATAGTGCTATGCAGGGGCAAATGTTGCCAATAACTGTTTTATAACCCATGCAGGAGATATCGTAACTATTCAGGCAATACAGAAAGTTGAAAAGCAAAGTGAGTAATATAACAGTTTGTGTCATGTTCATGGTAGTAAAACAGATTTTTTTAGTATCCTTTGCAGAGTAGCAAATTACAAATGTTCAGAGTAAAGACAAATTCGAAAGAGATTGTTATCCCATACGCAATGCTACGTAAAAAAATGTTACCGCTTTCCAGATTTCAATGATAGAACTTCATTTCTGTGTGTGCCGTTTTGTCATATGTAATTTTAGTTCGTATCTTGCGTATAGTTCAAATAATTGAAGATTTCAAATCAAAAACTTCCCAAGTTCACTTTATATTTTTCACAAATGCTAAGTGTATGGTAGGTCTATCAGTACGAAATTTTGTGAAATCATAGTCCTTAATAGTAATAATATATTCGAAGTAGGAAGAAAACTTCCAAATATCGAAATTTTCGTACAGTTTTCTGCTCTCCTGCAGACAAATTGTATATGTGACTTGTGGTTTATGATCTGAGATCCTCAGTTCTTTGGAAACTAGTTTATCTAGCATATCGTGGGAGAAGGTTTTCTAATATTAATTTTAAAGGTCATTGTATTGACGTGAATATAAACCAGCCACATTGCTGCTTAAGAGGACTACGTACACGCTGTGCGTATGTGTGTGAGTTCGCATATAAGCACCGTGTGTACGGAGGCCACTTAAGAATTGTTTACCACATTCATGATTTCAATGCTTACGTATAGTTTGTGAAATTCTTTGAAAACGTATATTTAACATATCGTGGTAGAAGGTTTCTATTTGAGGTCATTGCATAAACGTGAATATAAACCAGTGATGTTTCATTGTATTAGTACAGTATTGTAAAATTTGTGAATAAAAGTCAGTGTCCGTTAGAGAAAGGCAATCTTATTTCTCTTCCCTGTAATCTTTACTTGTAAGTTGACTCTCGCCTAGTAATCTTCACTTAATTCTCGCCTAGAAAAGTTTTATGCATACATTCAGGGTCTTCAGTAGATACAATTTTATTTACAGTGGCCAAAAATGTATAGACACGTAATATTTTCATATCATTTGTTTTTTATAATGAAGTTTTTAAGTGTTCCTTGTTTGCTATCGGGTCTATTATTCACTGAAAATTTAACATGTAAATTTACGTTCACCCCAACTGTTTCCCCAAATTGGGCCAACATCATGTTGCCAACCATAGTCCAACTGCTCATTTGTTGAGCATCCAACCGGATTCCAACAAAACAGTGGTACTGAAACTACTATGCGCTGCGGATTTGGAATTCATTGCATTCTTTTCCTTATCAATACCGTATTTTCTCTATGAATTTCTTCTCATAGAAAGAAATCCACATTTTTCTACGTTATACGTCTTTGTACCTCAATGAACTTAATAGTCGTTCAGTTGCGTATGAAATGACGTATTCTTACTTTATTTCATACGCTGTTGGGCGGTTAAGTTCATTGATTTCCAAAGACTTATAACGTAGAAAAATGTGGACTTCTTTCTATGAGAAGAAATTCATAGAGAAAATACGGTATTGATAAGGAAGAGAATGCAATGAATTCCAAATCCGCAGCGCATAGTAGTTTCAGTACCACTGTTTTGTTGGAATCCGGTTGGATGCCCAACAAATGAGCAGTTGGACTATGGTTGGCAACATGATGTTGGTCCAATTTGGGGAAACAGTTGAGATGTTGTTGGCTACTAGTTGGCACTATGTTGGGAAAGGGTTGGGGGTTTGGTTGGCTACTAATTGGCCCAATGCTTGGAAATGGTTGGGGTTTGGTTGGAAATAATTAGACTCAATGTTGGGAAACGGTTGGGGTTTGGTTGGTAATAAGTAGGCTCAATGTTGGGAAATGGTTGGGGTTTGGTTGGTAATAAGTAGGTCCTATGGTGGCAAACATTTGGGATTATGTTGGTTCAATGTAAGAAAAGAGCTTAGTTTTGGTTGGGAATAAGTTGGCCCAACGTTGGGTGGCTAAACCACGGTTCCCCAACAGTGCTGCTCAAACAGCAGCCAACGTTGCCCCAACAAATTGGGCCAACGTTGGGAAACCATGGGTTGGCAAAAGGTTGGGCGAGCGGCCAAACACACGGTTCCCCAATCAAGCTGCCCAACCGGTTGGCAAACCATTTGCCATCGTTGGCCCAACCTAGATTGCTACTAGGGAACCTTCCTCAAGGTTAACAGCTCCTCAAACTCGCCCTTAACTTAAGGACGCGATTTTCCTCCCTTAACTGTTTAACGCGACATTAAATTACGTAGGAATATGGCGGACAACTATGCAGATTATAGTGTATGATTTATATTTTCCTAAATATGTATCCTTGTACTTTCGGAAATAACGTTGCTTTCTTACCTAGCAATGTCAATATGATGGTCGATAATGTTTATACAAGAAATACTTAAGAAGATGCATTCTTTGGACAATTTTACAGGCAACACATTTGTGTGCAATGTATAATGTATAAATAACACAGTAGATTATAGTTTCCTAATGTGTCTTCAACAAAAGAAAGGAAAATGAAATCTGAACTCTGATATATAAGGTTGATGTCGAGAATGTCTGATATCGTCGCTTTACTATTCCTTGCGGTTCCCATAATTCCTTTTAAATATTCTTGGTAGAACACTTTCCAGTAATGCACGAGTATATATACAGTTTACGAAACTGTTTCAGAAAGGGGTGGACAATGCATTTGTTTCTTTTGAACTCTCGGGTTGTAGTGACTTTCCGTGAACTAGTTATATAACCGTGACTTTCCACATGAACACGACTTACATCTTAGTCAAAGTTACTCATAACATTTGGAGTATAGCCGTCGGGAATAGTTGAGGGAAAGCACTCCATATGTAGAATTTTTTGTAGAAAGATCCCTTGTACACTATTTATAAGGGGATTCCATTGTGGATGTAACCAGCTATACATTTTCACATTGTTGCACAAAAGAGCTGCAAACATAATGCGCTCATGTGTACATAGAGCATTGAGATGCTTTACTATTCCGTTGAATGGACCTCCTTAACTACAGACAAAACCTATTTCATGCCCATTTTTAAATAGATCATAAGCCAAATCTAGCAAAACAAGTCTGTATTTATCGGAATAAAGAGAACATTGCAATTAACTGTAATGCTTTATGTAAGTTACTTCTGTCATATGACAATTGAACTACTCATTTCTAATGTAGTTATTTGCATTATTTTGGTTCCGTACAATGCAGAAGAATGTGATGTAAAATCAAAGAGTGATGTGAGTGCTCCAATACACATGCGCCAGTGAGAAAGTGTCCTTGCATTCATGCCCTTCCCACTTGATTTTGTATCACTCTCTGCAGTGGATGCAACCAAAATATTTACACTGGAAGTACATTCACCAGCCATATGACAGAAGTAGCTAATATAAAGTTTTCCTTAATTAACTACGTAAGTAGGTAAGCTACGAAGGGAAAGAATGGGTGAAGTTCCGCAGAGCCGATACAGCCACTGTAGCTTTAATTGTAAACAGTAAAAAAACGGCTGTGTAAAATAACCTAACCTGACCCACTTTAGCTTAGTAAACAATAGAAAAGAAAAATAATTTGATCGGCTCTGCGGAATAAAAGCAGAAAGAATTAAAACAATCCGTATCAACATACTCGAGGAATGTATTTATAGCTTCATTTGCTTCTATTTGCACGGTGTCAAAACTATATAAGGTACTCGTACCAATGGTTGATCAAATAAGTAAAATTTCAAGTGTAAACAAGAACTGATATTTATATAATAATATAAAAATACTTATTTGGTTTACGAAACAAAGCCTGAGACAGTGCAAAAAAAAGTCAAAGAACTCGCATTTGTTTCATTTGACAACATAAAAATTTATTGCTCAAGGTGAAGTTGCACCAGTAGGTGACCAGTTGTAAATAGCCAATTGTGAACGACGATTGTTCCAGTGTGAATAATTCATTCTATTTAATGTAGATTGTTCCTTGAACAACGAAGGGATAAAATAATTAATTACTTCACTGTACCGTGGCTTCTAATACATATGCACGTATATCATGTATTAGTTGTAGCTCAGTCTTTTTATTGCCCGCTCTGCTCTCTTCAAGATTCACTTTACACATTTAAGTAATTTTAGTGGGTGACAATGCATTTTCTGATTGCACAGCGTTTGGGGCTACACTATTCAACCTTACGGAAGTATAAAACGTATTTGTTTACTACTGTATCGAATATAAGTATTATTACCGTTTGTTTCCCTTATTGGTGAACCACTGGCGACTGGTCCATTACAAGTACGGACACCCTACACTGACACTTACTTTCCGGCGATCAGGCGAGATAGGTAAGAAACATTTATGCGTTCTAAAGTACAATATTTAATTTGAATTACAAGCATTCATTTGTAGGCGCTCTAAATACAGTACAACAAATACTATACACGAATTAGGCCGAATTTGTTTACTTTCTTCTACTCAACGCACTGTGATTGTCATTTATATGTGGCTAATCTCCCGGATCAACCAATATCAATTCTTGAAAATAGAACAGCGTGTATGAGAAATTACACATTCAGGAATACCAATGCTTTAACGTTTCTTTTGTTAAGGGAACCTTAAATCATAGCGTTAAATGTTGATGCAATGGAAAAGACTTAAGGGACGCTTAAATATTTATGTAAGCGTTAACTAACGCTCCCTTAACCGAAATTTAAGGAAGGTTGGTGAAACCGGTCAACAGTGTTCCGTTGCTAAGCATGTCTAGTTTTGTGCCAGAAAAAGAGCATATGCGGGAAGCTCTGATTTTCTGCTTCCATTTGAAGAAATCGGCTGCCGACGTGCATCGAATGCTTGTGGAGGCCTATGGTGACAGTGCTTTATCGGAAACAACGTGCCGAGATTGGTTTTGTCGGTTGGAAGACGGCAATTTTGATCTGAGTGACAAGAAGCGTGAGAATCGGCCCAGGAACTTTGAGGACAATCAATTGCAGGCGCTGTTGGATGAGGACGATACCAAATCGCAACAAATGCTTGCCGAGCAATTAGGCGTTACTCAAGCAGCCATTTCCATGCGTCTACGTGCCATAGAAAAGGTTCAGAAGATCGAAAAATGGGTTCCGCATGAATTGACCGATCGGCAGCTGCAGAGACGCCAACACACATGCGAAACGTTGCTCGGCAGACAAAGAAGAAAGTCGTTCCTGCATCGGATTGTGACTGGCGATGAAAAGTGGATATATTCGCGAATCCGAAACGCCAGAAATCGTGGGTTAATCCCGGCCAACCATCAACGTCTTCCTCGAGACCAAATTGCTTCGGACGGAAGACGATGCTGTGTGTTTGGTGGGATCAACAGTGTCGTCTACTTTGAGCTATTGCAACCGGGTCAAACTGCCCACCACTACCACCAACAACTGATCAATGTGCACCGTGCTCTGTGTGAAAAAAGGCCGGAGTATCAACAAAGAGATGACAAGCTGATATTCCTCCACTACAACGCCCCATCGCACACGTCAAAAGTGGTCTAAAACTACTTGGAGACACTTAACTGGGAGGTGCTACCCCATTCCGCTTATTCATCAGACCTGGCCCCTACAGACTACCATCTGTTTGCGTCGATCGGCCACGCCCTTGCTGAGCAGCACTTCGATTCGCATGCAGACTTCCGAAAAAGGCTTGATGAATGGTTTGCCTCGAAAGAGCAGGACATTTTTGCCGTGGTATCCACAAATTGCCCGAGAGGTGGGCAAAATGTGTAGCTAGTGAGGGAAAGTACTTTGAATAACTTGCTTTGTGCTTTCTAGGAACACATCATGTGTTTTGCTGACTACAAAACAGCGGATTTAAGCATATACACCTGGTATATGGGTCAGTCTAGTAGCTTATGACTTCGGCCCGTCACGATTCGCCTTTAGCTGTTAAAATCCACACCCATGCCCCTGCCGGGACTCGAACCCGAGACCTTCGAGCCTACCTCCACAAACCACCCGGCCGGCTTAACATTTTTCAAATCTTTTCAATGACTTATGCATAATTCCAAACAATTAATACTGTAAATGCAAGATGGAATATTTTACATTATTTTATGCAAATAATTTTCGAGAATAAATATTAATTCTTAATTATAGATTTCATTTATCAAAAAATATGTTTTTAAAATGTTTATTGCAACGTAGTTTTCAAAGATAAATGTAAATATTACAACTTATAAACAAATCGAACCAAACTCTAGTGTCAGATTTCCGTGGGTAAAGCTCTCACCAAGTATTGAAGTGATAACTTTCTAAGGGAGTTAATTTATTTGTGTCCTTTAGGCATCTAAGGCTCAGGGCTGGATAGGGGAGCGGAAAGGATTAGGGAAGGTGTCCGGCTAGGGCCTATGTTGAAGGTGCCATCCCGGCATTTGCCTGGTGTGACAGGAAAATCTCAGTCAGGATGGTCGGCCGCTGGGATCGAACCCACGACCTCTCGAAGTCTACGCCAACGCTCTACCACTGAGCTACGGGAGCTCAGTGGAATGTGTGTTAGTATCCGTCTTCTGATATCAATTTTTTCCCTTGTTTTTTTTTTCAATTTAAAAATAGATGTAAGCTCATAACGGTTTGCAGCTTATGAGGAGGTGAAAAATGCAGTTCAATGATAACTGAATAATCATAGAGAAGCAGGTTTCTATCGTCAACGAATAGAACATTGTCCTAGTCACACGGTCATAGGAAGTGTTTATAGTAACGTGAAAACTATTTTGAAAACTAGAGCAAGAAATTTTTAATTGCGAAACCTTGAATAAATTTAATTCTGTTTGCATACAATTCTTCCCTACTTTCAATAGAAAAAAATAAATAAATACAAGTGAATATAAATACTGTATACGAAAACTTCCTTTCGTACACCTAAAAATTGAATTACTTAATCAGAAAGACAATTAAGTAAAATCATGATTGTAAAAAAATGATATCAAAATTTCAGTCACTTATGACTCAAGGGCCCCTCGAGATGAATGATTTTGTTCGTCAAATAATACTGAAAAGGCAACGGATTTCATCAACGGTGTCAATTAGAGATCGCAAGGATTCACTAGCAGCGCTTTATAATCGATTTCTATACCGGAGTCCGCTACTGCTTAACTAAGTGAGTCCTCAGTAGTCATCAGGATACTGGGTCAACGCTGATATTGAGAACCTCGAATGAAGCACATAGAAAGAGAGTGTTAACATTACTTCACATGTTCATTGTGAACATGTCTCATGCGAATATTACTTCATACACATGTTATTATGTCGTAATTCGCTTAAGTGAGG
Organism: Lepisma saccharinum; assembly: GCA_022664845.1. Lineage (NCBI taxonomy): Eukaryota > Metazoa > Arthropoda > Insecta > Zygentoma > Lepismatidae > Lepisma > Lepisma saccharinum. The sequence goes on from JAGDQP010002145.1 coordinate 102,551, forward strand.
TAGATTAATAATGATAAGGTTGTCGGGTATCTTTTGTAAGATTATAATTAAACAAAGATGTAATTTATATATATTTTTTTGTATATTCCCACTTTGTATTGTTAGCAAAGTATTATGACTTTCATTGTTCTTATTTATGTTAAGTAACGATAGTAATGTATTATTGTCACCATGGAAATGTAAAAGAATTATTTTTCTCAGATCACAATTTTGATCTTTAAAAACAGCACGTAATTTTTGTTACTTGTGTTGCTAAACTGAAATCTGAAACTTTTTATCGAAAGAAATACTACGTTCTCTAAAAATGAATTTAATTATAGAGGAAGACACTACACTGGAAGAATTTGGACGTGGATTTATCATCGAGAAAATTCATCATGATCATATTGTGATTATAGATAATGACACAATAAGAACTTTAGTCGAAAAGTCTATCCACAAACGGAATACCTTATTCCGTTGTACTATTATATCTTCCCTGTGCGCCTTCGTATCAGTGTACGAAAAGAGCACACTATCTACATCTTTCTTTACGCTGTCTTCCTTCTGTTTCTACAGTTTGTACGTTAAACATTGTCATCGAAATGCTCTAGAATATTACGATCAATTGGACATCCAGTTAAAACCTGAGCATGAAGTGCTGTTTCCAAATGCACTGTTTTTGAGAAAGGATGCTGCAGCAAGCGAAGAAAGACGATCTTCAATGTCACTTCTCGTGACTGGTGCTCTCTTCATGACTGGGATTATGGTAGCAAAAGCAGTGTTTCAATGAAACGGACGTCATCAGATAGTCAACAACATCTTGACATTTATAATATTTTTTTTTCTTTATTTATATTTGATTATCCATAATTTTATTTAAATATTTTATTTACGAACCTTTGTATAGAAGGAAAACATTCCGCCAGGACTCCTCCCCCTTTTATTTATTAATGTTTGTATTAATCATGTTCATAATTAGCTCATCAATTCATATTCATAATTTTTTTTAACAATTTTTTTAATAAAAACCCGGATTGAAAAAGTGTTTTTCTATATTTTCAAATATTTAAGAAGTAATAATAATAATAATAATAATAATAATAATAATAATAATAATAATAATAATAATAATAATAATAATAATAATAAT